>PVJN01019923.1:0-36683 GCA_004026805.1 Lasiurus borealis
GGGGGGGGAGAAAATTTCATTACCGAGCAACAACTGCTTGGGTTCCCGGATGCGAGGCAGATTTGACATAACGGTGATGCACACCTCTGTGGTGGTACCTTCCTTAAATGTGTTCTGTGCCTGTTAGTAAATAGCTCACAGGCCTGGAAAATAACCCCTCCCCCCACAATGCCCTCCCGCTGCCTGCCAGTTCCAGCCTCTCCCCAAGGGCCCTCCTGAAGTGTCCACTGAGCAGGCTGGGGTGGCATTAGAACATGCTCCCTTGTCAGGGCTGGCACCTTATACTGCTAGTCTGTGCCTGTGCTTTAGACGGTCTCAGGTATGTGACAGTCACTCCTAGTATCACCTCAGAAGTGAGAGTTTGATCATGTCAGCATGTGAATGCTCAGAACTATGTTTGGTACCTGATAGAAACCTGACACCTTTTAATTCCCATTTTTCTTATCCAGCTTTAAATGTATGTTTCCCTTCCCACAATATCATACCTGGAATTGCAAGAAAATTAAAATAACAAATTTGTCACTTTATCAAGAGATAGGGTAGGGATATTGCTGAATGGATATTGGGTTTTCTTAATTTTGTTTTAGGATTGTGAAAGAAATGCATGCTCTTTGTACTAAAAGAAAGGAGGGAAGGACTAAGAGAGGGAGGGAGGGAAAGAAGGAGTAAAGGAGCATGGGAGGGAGGGAGGAAGGAAAGAGTGAGAGAAAGAAAAAAGAAAAAGACAAGAAAGAAGAAAAGTTTGATGGTGTAAAGCAATAACTAAAAGTCCTACTTTGTCTTTATCCTATCCCATGGACAGGATCCAAAGGGCAAGTCTTTAAAATAGTTTGACTTGGGTTATTCTAGCATTTTCCAAAGTATGCAGATATACACCGATGGGGCCATCTCAGCCACATAAACCATTCAAAAGAAGTTTGATCACTCACAGAACAACGTAAGAAAAGCATCTTTCCATGTCGGCCCAGCACATCCATCTTACTCTCCTTGAAAACTCTATAGGAGTCAAGAATATGACAAAAGGCACCAGCATTTACTTTACTGCCTCCTGTAGGTGATCATTATCTCAAGTTTTTGATAAACATCCTGTGCCAACACACACACACACACACACACACACACACACACGGATGTATCTTGAAAAGCTTAAGACTATTTATGTAAGAAAAAATCCCTAAAACCATAATCTCCGCATCAAAGTGTGCACATTATACATTTGCGAGAACAAATTACTCATTTTGCAGTTTTGCTAAGTACTGTCACCTGTATTCACTTAAAAAATTGGTCTTATACTCTCCAGGACAGCATGCCGGTCTGCACCGACATCTACTGTCACATCACATTGGCTAGGTGTGTATTACCACAGACCTTCCTAGCCTTTATCTACTTACTTGGCAGCATTTTATATGTGCAGTTTTCTCTCTTTTTTTCCTATTTAACATGGCTCCACATTCTTCTCTTTGTGAAAAGTTTCATGTCACCCCAAGCTAGAATTCTTTTGCGGGGAAGGGCGGTGCAGGATAAATACTTGCCTTTTCTCCTACTTGTGTCCAGGATCCGGGTTGGAGGAAGGAAAGAAGTGTGGCCTCATAGACCAGCAGAGCCCCCCACCCCCACTGTGACAGAGAAGGAGGGAGGGGTCACAGTCACTCTGACATGGGGCCAGTGGCCTAAACATTAGTGTCGCTCGGGATAACAGACCAGCACGTCACGGGGTGAACCGAACCTTGGTTGAGAGGATGGGAAGGAAGGGCTGTTTATTGAGTCCCTGTAAAACCGAAATGCTGTCCTATATACATGGTCTCGTTGAGCCATTTGTCATTAACCCTGGGCGGCAGGTGGATGGAAGGTTGGCTGGGAAACCAGTGCTGTTGCTGCTTCGAATGAGGACAGCTGACCTCTGCTTAGCGACACCTACTGTTCTGGGGACTTCTCAGGAATTGTGCCACTTACACCGGCCAGCTGAAGAGGCGAGTCTGAAGCCACACCGCTGGAAAGTGGCAGGGCCCGGGGAAACTCTGGCACGAAGCCCTCAAGGCCAGGGGCAGAGCTGGGATGCGAACAGCCTGCACCACAGGGAATCGCCTGATGCTCGGGAAGGCACGCAGGCTCCTCAGCCCCAGGAATAGCTCAAGCGTAGCAACCACGAGCTCCCCACAAATCTGGGGAGGAAAGTAGGTAATTAACATCTGTTCTCCCCGGCGGGAAGCTGCTCCACAGCCATGCTGAGCTCAGTTGGCAGAAGGGACTTTTGCGACGGGGAGGTCCCAGCTTTTTGGAGAGTTTCACTGGTCCCCAAGGGTTCGGGGAACTCATGTTTGGTGTCAGGAAAGCACTCTAGGGTGACAGAGAGCCGAGGAGATGCCTATTAACGCGCCCTCTCGCAGCCCCTGGGGATGCCATGCAGATGGCATCCTTGTGCAGCTCTTCTCAAACCCCAGGGCTCTTCTCTGTCAGCGCTCCATCCCGTGCCTTGTCTGGGCATCCAGGTGTCTTCACACAGAGGCTCCATCCAACCTGTTTGCAGCCTCCTCGCCTCCCCCCTGCCTTAGCCCCTCTTCAAGCCTCAGCCCGTCTTCCTGATGTCTCCACATACTGCATCCTCACATATCTTCTTCTTTTTTAAAAAATATATTTTATTGATTTTTTTACAGAGAGGAAGGAATAGGAATAGAGAGCTAGAAACACCGCCTCCTACACGCCCCCTACTGGGGACGTGCCCGCAACCAAGGCACATGCCCTTGACCGGAATCGAACCTGGGACCCTTCAGTCCGCAGGCCGACGCTCTATCCACTGAGCCAAACCGGTTTTCAGCCTCACACATCTTCTTACTCACGTGTGTGTGTTTCCTCCTCCTCCATCCTACACATAAAGGCCACTGTTAGGACCCGCCGGGTTACAGAAGTCTCATGCCTAAAGTTTTCCCAGAATTCTCACCGCTCTTGACCCTCACACTCTGTGCTGCAGCCAAATGGCCTTCTATCTTTTTTATTTTGTCTCTAAACTTGAAGAGGTTCTTCCTCCAGGGGCTCTTTGCATACTCGATGGTTATCTTTTCTCCGACAGATTCTTTGCCCTTCCTCCATCCGTCCTGGCTGACTCCTCATTATTTTTGTCTTAGCTTGAATTCTGTCTCATCAGATAAAATCTCTTCTCTATGACTTCTCTTCTGTCTTCCAGCCACTCTCCCTACTGTTTCTGTAGTAGTTCCTTTTATTATTTGCATTTATTTAGTATTTGGATCCTCTTACTAGAATCATAGCTCCATGCGATTGTGTATGGGGTCTGATGGGTGTGTTCTGTGTCTCATACAGTGACAGGCACACACAGGTGTTGAAGTACTGTGTCTTGGGTTATTAGCTGAAGGGATGGATAAATGGATGGAGGGGTGCATCCTTAGCTTAGACTGAGTCTCCCTGCAGGCTGGAGACCTCTGCATGGACTGTGTACCCTTTTCTGAGCCATGCAAACCTCATTTAGTATTTTCACATCAATGATCTGCTGAATTTTCCCATCCATCTCATAAACAAGAAATTATCGAAATTTCAAAATCATCTCAATACAACTTAAAAGTAATGGAGCCCTAATGTGAACCCAGCTTTGCCAAACTCCTAACCCCCAGCATGTCCTGAGGATAGCTTGTGTTAATCCTGACCATTTATTTGACCAGAAGAGGTAAGGCATGCACTGAGATGCTAGCAGGCTAAGTCTCTTTTAATATATTTTATTGATTTTTTACAGAGAGGAAGGGAGAGAGATAGAGAGTTAGAAACATCAATCAGCTGCCTCCTGTATACTCCCTACTGCGGCCCACAACCAAGGTACATGCCCTTGACCGGAATCGAACCTGGGACCTTTCAGTCCTCAGGCAGACACTCTATCCACTGAGCCAAACCGGTTTCAGCAGGCTAAGTCTTTTTTATGAAAAAAACATGTTGAACAATAACCCCTATGAGAAGTGTATTTTGCACAGCGGCCACACGTACCTGCACACGACTGTGTGTGCATGTCTCTAGAAGGCTTTTGCAGAAGAATACTCAACCCTTGCTGCACGTGACATGCTCTGACATTTTCTATTCTTTTAATGTCATCTTTTAAAGGCGGGTGGCAGCCACTAAATTGATTACACAGTTTATGAGTGGGTCGTAACCTGAATTTCAAAGATCTTTCGGGCCTCGGAGAGACAGTGCTCTGCTGAGAGAGCCGCAGGGGGACGGGTCCTGGGTCACCGGGTCTGGGATGGGTCCTGCAGGTGCCCCTTTCCCAGAGACCTGAGGGTGTTGCAGTCTGAGGGACGGAAGGTAAGGGGCAGATGGGGGCGCTGCAGTGTGCCTGAGAAAGGCAAGGTGCACCCTCCCTGTGGCCCACTGATGGGTGCTCTTCACCCATCCTCTGCCTACTGGTCTCATTATCATCATACATTCTATGAAAAGGGGTCACCCCACAGAGGACCCTCTGTGTCTCCTCTAGCTTCTTTCCTTGGACATTCCCCCCCCCGCCCCTCCCTTACCTGCTCACCCCAACCCAAAGGTCTTCCACTCTGCCTTCTGCTTGGAAAACACCCCCCTCAACTCTCAAGCTCCAGCTCAGCACCTCCCTGTTCCCGGATGGAGGCCCCGGATGGAGGCTCTCAATGAGCGTGGGAAACTCCACTGTCACAACAGTTCCTCTTTGGACAGAGCCTTGGGGGGTAGCTGCCGGGGCCCCCGGGGACCAGAGGAAGGCAGATGCAGGGATCGTCTTCGCCGGAGCAGGACTGCTTTACACTCTGCCACACTCTGGCGTTCCGTGGAGGCTTTCTCACTTGGGGAATTTGAAAGACAGGCTGTCCAGCATGCGAAGAAGATGAGTTTGTGCGTGGCTTTCTTACACGGAAGTGCCCTGATGTCCTAGGCCCTCTTCCTGTTCAAAGCCCTCTTTGAAGTTGGGCAACATCCCAGAGGCAGTTCGGCTCCTTCTCTCTCCTACATCTGCCCTTCCCACAGAGACGGGCTAACATTCTAGTCCCTGCATCTTCTCTTTGGGTACACCCGACCCTCATGAACCAGCCCTGGATCCACTCTTCACTGGCTTATTTGCCAGATGTGTATGAGCACCTACTATGTGCAAGGCGCTGTGTCGAATGCAGAAGATACAGTTCAGAGGGCTAGGAAACAGCAATGGCCTCTTTTATTGTATGTGTCTCGCCCGTTAGCATGTACGCAATGGCTTTGTAAACGTTATTTGATGATCTCTGCATGCCGCTGACCCTGGTTTGAGAGACGAAGAGTGTTGCTTGGGCTCAGAGAAAGCAAATCGCTCACCGCATGACACAGAGTGAGTGGGGTGGCGAACCCCGACTTAAACCCTCATTTCCAGAGTGCGGTCCAGGACTGGCTGCCATTTGCTAGGTTATACTGATTATCCCTGCAGCAGCCTGAATTTCATTTGGCAAACAACAGGTTCCATCTACATTGCCCTCCCGCTCTTAATTTTACAGAGCGTAAACCCTTTGTCTTGGAAGCATTCAAACCGGACTGGAGAGCCATTTGTCCAGCACGCTGTGTGTGACAGGGTCAGAGGTTCCACACCGTCCCAGTAACGCCTTCTGAGTCTTAGGTTGTAAAGCGGGAGCTTAATTTGTTGCTACTCCATTTTCTTCTCAGCACTTCTTGGGAAACAAAGGGGGATGAAATGTGTGGTTGAAAAAGAAGGTTTCTTTAAACCAGCCAGCCTGGGAAGTCGTCAGACTTGAGAAGTTTGTTTTGTTGTTTTTTTATTTTTCCTTTTTAACTCCAGCTGGTCACTGATGGAATGATAACAGGTTCATTTCCACCCAAATTAACCATACCACCCAGCAGTGGTTCTCAACCTTTCTAATGCCGCGACCCTTTAATATAGTTCCTCATGTTGTGGTGACCTCCAACCACAAAATTATTTTTGTTGCTACTTCCTAACTATAATTTTGCTACTTTTAATGAATTGTAATGTAAATATCTGTGTTTTCCGATGGTCTTAGGCTCTACAGTGGCAGTTCTCAGCCCGTGGGTCGCGACACCCAGGTTAAGAACCACTAGCAGGGACACCTAAGACCATCAGAAAACACAGATATTTACATTATGATTCATAACAGTAGCAAAATTACAGTTATGAAGTAGCAACAAAAATAACTTTATGGTTGGAGGTTACCACAACATGAGGAACTGTATTAAAGGGTAAGCGGCATTAGGAAGGTTGAGAACCACTGAGTCCTAGTGGAAGACCAACTTTACCTTGTAGCAAAGGTTTTTGGCCTTGATTTCTGGGTCTTGGACAGGGGCTCTGGTGCCTAAACATTGGGCTTGGTGAAGTGGGCAGGGCAGTCAGGGGGAGGGTGGGGGAGGGAAAGCAGGGGGATGGCAGAGCTTCCATAGACAGGAGCTAGGCTTTCCAGCCAGCCAGCCACAATCTCTCAAATAAGATACAGCCGAGACCGGTTTGGCTCAGTGGATAGAGCGTCGGCTTGCGGACTGAAAGGTCCCGGGTTCGATTCCAGTTGGGGGCATGTACCTTGCTTGTGGGCACATCTCCACTGTGGGGCGAGGAGGAGGTGGCTGATCGATGTCTCTCTCTCTCATCGATGTTTCTGACTTTCTCTCTCTTTTCCTCTCTGTAAAAAAATCAATAAAAATACATTTAAAAAATAAATAAATAAAATAAAATAAGATACAGACAGAGATCTGTCATGGGATCACAAGCAGGAATGTCACCGAAGCTGTCACTTCCCAGCATTAATTGCCAGGATCGCAAAGCAAAGGGACAGTCTCTGAACCTGTGCTCTCCCCTCCCCTCTCCAGATCCTCCCCTTATCTCTTCTTTCCCTGCGCCCCCAGAGCCCTTTTCTCCCTATCTCAGGGACCCCGGGGGATTCTGACTTGATTAGACTGAGCCAGGCAAGGTGGCCTCCACCCCGTGACAGATGAGGGTGAAGGAGGTTTGATGTGTGGCCGGCAGGGCTGCTCCCTGATTGGGCAGAGCCAGAACAATTGCCCAGCAGTCAGGGACCTGCACCTCCGTCCCAGCCTCCCTAGCAGTGGCCGGAAACTACCCTGTGGGGTCTGATTGGCACCCAAAATCCCGCAGCTCAGCTCATGCCTCCCACAGGGACCCGCCTGCCGCGGGCCCCCTGTCCCCATCCCTCTCGGGATGCAGCCGTCTCCATCCTGACCCACACATGGCCGGCCCTGGTTTCTCCTAATCCGTCTCATTATAACAGGGTGTGCTCATTGTAGACAGCTTAAAATGTTAAGTCCATGTTTGCATCTTTCAGAATGCCTCATTAAATAGCCACAGTAACTTTTTACCACTTTTTTGCCTTCTTTTACATATTGAAAGTGAAAGTACTTCAACATGTTTGTCATTCTTAACTTCCTCGGGTTTATTTATTTGTGTACTTTTCAGTTGCTCCTACCATCTTCCTCCCCCACACCCCCTACTATTTTGTTGCTATCAGTCACAGACATTTATGGGCTAAAATCTGTGTGTGTGTGTGTGTGTGTGTGTGTGTGTGTGTCCATTCTGCATTATATCCTCGGGCTTTGTCCCCCGGGTTGGAATTATTGGGACAAATGGTCTGAATGTTTCTAAATTCTTGATATATATTTAGCTCAACATCCCTGTGATGGGAAGTCTGGATATATGTTTGTTAAATAAGGAACTATTTTTCACTTATTTTCATCCATTAATTTAATAAGTTTTAATCAAGTGTCAGAGACTGTAGGGCACTGAGGATAAAGCAGTTGATAAAATATTTACAAGTCTATTTCTGTTGAGTTTACTTGCTGGTGTGAAAAGATCATAAACAAATGAACAAGAAAAAAGTTTATAAAATATAAATATTTTATAGACATATATTATGAGAATAATATATATACATATATATATATATATATATATATATATATATATATATATAACTATCTACACTAATAAAAGATAAACATACAAAGTGACCATCACTCCACTACACCCACCAGCCAATCAGGAACAAGTATCAAATTAACCCAACAAAGATAGCATAGGCTACAGAGCTGGAGGGAGCAGGAGGCTTGGGTTGCCCCTGGTGATGGAGGAAGCCAAACTTCCTGCCCTCCCTGGCCAGTCCAGGCCTCCACTCAAGGCTACAAAGTTTCAATTATAGAAGATAAATAAATCCCAGATACCTGCCTCCAGCTTGCCCTGGCCTCCAATAATGGAAGAGCTGAAAACAAAACAAAACAAAACAAAACAAAAAAGGGAAAAAGCAGGGGCTGGGAGCTTGGGCCACTTGGAGGTGTGGCCAGCCTGCAAACAGCCGTCAACCCCTCCCCAGGCTGGCCAGGCACCCCAGCAGGGACCCCCTACCCTGAAGGGGGTGTGGCCAGTCTGAAAATAGCCCTCAGCCCCTCACCCAGGCTGGCCATACCCCCATATCCCAATCCCTGTAGGCAGTCGAACATCCCTCAAAGGGTCCTAGATTAGAGAGGGTGCAGGCTGGGCTGAGGGACACACACACACCCATGCACAGATTTTGTGCACAGGGCCTCTAGTATAATCTTGTATAGAGTGATATAGTTATAATATTAAATCATGAGACCTGCAATGGGTGGGGGGGGGGATAAAAGAAGGGATGAAATTAGGACCTGCAGGAAAGGCCTCACTGATGAGGTGATATTTGTGGACCAGTCTACAGTAAATGAAACAATTAGCCATTTGAATATTTGAAGAAAGAGCTGTCTTGGCAGAGGGAATAGCAAGTGCAAAGGCCCTGGGGCATCAGTGTGCTGGGCACCTTTAAGGAATAGGAAGAGGCAGTCTGAGGAAGAAGCAGTGGGATAAACTGGGTCACAGACTCATTGAAAAGAAGGTCACATAGGAAGGACACTGGCTTTTCTGGGAGTGAGGTGAGAAACCATTGGAAAACAGGGAAGTATTTTTTTAAGGTGGTAATAAATAGGGCCAAATGGGAAGGAGGGGGTTAGGCCTGGGGTTGACATTCAGAAGGGAGAAGATTGGGGAAATTGAAGAATAGAGGCCGCCTTCTGGAATCCGGCAGGTAGAACTCAGCCCCCAGCTGTGTGTTTTGCTTCCATTAAGAGCGCATTTTATATTTTCTAATAAAGCTGTCCATGTTTATAAACCGGGAAACTTTACATCCCGATCCTTATTTGTCTCACTTGATTGCCAGAGGATCTGGCAGCTCTCAGCACTTGGCAGGGCCTGAGTGTCGCACCTCCTTTGTGGGGGGGGCTGCCTTCTGCATTTCATCACAGACCCCACCTGACACACTGCCCTAACCTAAGTCCTCCCTGGTCCCTGTGGGCTCTTGGACTTCACTTACTGGGAGGAGTTGAGGGAACAGAGGAGCCCCTAGGAGCAATAACCTTACCTCCTCTTGTGTATCAAGATGGGGGGACATTAGGATCTCTGAAGCCTTCCAGAACGCATGCCTGTCCAACCCCCATGGGCATGCCGGGAAAAGGGGTGCCCGGGATGGTGGCAGAGGAGGGCATCCTCTCTTCTTTCCATCTTCTTGAGTTTTGTGTTTCCAGCCAGAGAGAGGCAGTAGGTCCGAGACCAGGGGACCTCAGAGAACCTGGGTGGCAGAGCAAAGGAGGGAAGAAGCCCAGCTCTCAAATCAGACACCCCAGGGTCAGGTCTCGCTTCTGAGGTTTACAAAGTGTGAAGGTTAAGGAGAGGTGGGGTAGGTAAGAGATCAACCGAAGGACTTGTATGCATGCATATAAGCATAACCAATGGACACAAGACACTGGGGGGTTAGGGTATGCCTGGGAGGAGAGAGCAATGGGAAGATATGTATACATGTAACACATTAACAAAAAAACAAAAAAATAACAAAAAATTATTAAAAAAAAAAAACCTGGAGCAAGGTCACTGACCTCTCTGAGACGCAGTCTCTTCATCTCTAAAATGCATTTTGCATGATTCTTTCAAGAATCGAAGGAGATTATGTGACATATTAATGCAGTGCTTTGACTTAATAAAGTCAAGCTCCTATCGCTATCTTGTCTGCAATGCTCACTGTACTCAGCAAACAGAGGCCCAGAGAGGAAAAAGGGTTTATCAGAGGTTGTAGGGCAAATTAATACAGTGGTATCTCAAGATACGAGTTTAATTCGTTCCATAACCTTGAGGCATGGGAAACTATGAGACCCTCGAGTCGTGGTAAACTGGTGGGTCGTGTGCAGCTGGCCAATCCGCATTATTACTCCTATCTCAAATGTCGCTCATATTCAAAGCAAAAATTGCTTGCTCGATGGCTCGTATCTCAAAAATCTCATATGTTAGGGCACTCGTATCTCGAGGTACCACTGTACTAGGTATCTGTGTGCACGAGGCGCAATGGAGGGGGTGGAGAGGGGGCTCTCATATAGACAGTTTTATTTTCCTTTTCAAAGGCGGAAACTGTATCGTGAGCACTCACACAGCTTGCCCAGGACCCGGCGCATGCTCTGTGTTAGGGCCAGGATTGGTACTGAGGGCTTATGACCTTGGAATGCTCACTCCTCACCTGTACCCTGTGGCCTTTCCTGTGAGAATGCAGGGGCCAGGGCTGATCACAAAACAGTCCTGGGTGTGTGGAAGAGAGTCGCTATTAGCCTGTAGCTCTGCCAAGTTCATGGATCGGGATCTCGTCTCCCCTGCTGCCCTCGTCAGGAGTGACCCAGTGGTCTCCCGACCTGGCTTCTGTTGCCTCGGCTTCTGTCTCGGGCTCTCTCCTTGCATTTCTCATTCTGACACTCCGTGAGGAAATCTGTCCCACACGGGCCAGTCCTCACAACAGGCCGTGCCACCCTCCACACGCCCCTCTGGGGCCATCCTCTGCTGCTCAGACCGGGGACTTGGTGCCATCCTCTTAGTCTGGATGGTGCAGCCTCAGAGAACTCAGCATGGTGCCCTCTTGGCACCAAGGCAGCTACTGTTCAACAACGCAGGCGCCTGTGGATACCGCACTCCCTCAAAGCATCACGTCCCGAGCCGTGGGGTGTCCAGAGCCGCGGGGAGTCCGCCTTCTCTGAGCGGGACTGGGGTGCGCCTGGCTTCAGAAGAGCCTGGTGGGTGAACAGCTCAGTGTAGCAAAGACATAAATCGGGGAATGACAGATTATTTTCTTAAATGGCTCTTCAGTGTACAGCAGCTCTCGCCACTGGATTCCTTTCAGTACCCAGCACCCCACCAGTGCATGTCAGGGCGGGTGGGGCTAGAGCAGCTGTTAACTTACAGAAAGGTTTAAACTTCACAATGATACCAGTCCAGGAGGCAAAAGCAAAACCGCCAGAGCAGGGCATTCTGGGAGCTGGCCAGCTGTAGGAAGATGGGTTTGGAATGGGGCAGGCGTGGGTATGGGTCCTGTACCCACACAGCACCTCGATCTTGGATAAGTGAACTCATCTTTTTAAATCTCAGATTCCTCATCTACAAAGCAGGTTTCCTAGCAGGGTCAGACCCCTGGGAGGGGGAGGGGACTGAGCCAGAGCATCCTCTTGGACGTACATGGGGAAACTGCGGCACAGCGCGCTGAAGTGGCTTTCTGGAGGTGGTGCATCTAGAATGGAAGGGCGGGGTCTGCCTGAGATGAAGGGGTTCCGTCGAGCCCCACAGGGAGAACACCTGGGAGTGGACTCTGGTTTGCTGTCACAGGGAAGAGAGTGTCTGAGCAGAGAGGCGTTCGAGAAGGAGGATGGGAATGGAGGATGGGGATGGAGGATGGGGATGGAGGATGGGGATGGAGGATGGGGCAGCCTCACGGGCCCAGCTGAGTTGGACCTTCGCTGTCCCACTTCCCCTGGGGTACAGGGTGGAGCTGGATTAACTTCAGAATGCTCACATCCACGCTTCAGGGTTTAATGGCTCCTGTGTGCCTGGGTCATCCTTGGCCCGAGAGCTCGCTGCTCAGATCGGGGGTATAAAGTGGTTTTTGTTTTCCCTATTTCTGTGTGTGTGTGTGTGTGTGTGTGTGTGTGTGTGTTCCTTGAGGCATGCTGGCATGAGGAGTTCACGTAGGGGGATGCATGGACCAGGGTGAAACCTTATTTACTGTTTGGAAGGCATGCAGTACCAACTCATCCCCCCTCCCCCTCATAAATATGCATGAGGCTGGCCTGCTCTCTCCTCCCAAGGAGCACGGTGGTGGCGCGGATGCTGATGGGCAGCAGAGCTCCATGTGAGTGGTGTCACCGCCCGGCCCACGGCTGCTGGCACCCCATTCATCAGGGGGGAGCCGCAGCCTCGTGAACTGTGAAATTGGCAGGCCCTTGACGGCTCCGGGCCCAGTGGAGCAGGGACTCTATTTCACAGCTGGGAGGTGGCCATGCGGGTGGGGCCAGAGCAGCCCTGCGCCGCTCCGGGCCTTCACAGACCCCAGGCGGGCCTCGCTGAGCGGGCTTGCCTCTTGATTAAGGTGAGACACGGGGAGGGAGAGCGAGAGCGGGCAAGAGGAGGAAAACCCTGAGTGGTAACGGCCATCGTGACCCCTACTTAACGGACCCCCTGCTGTCTGTGGAGTGCCAGGTGCTGTGCTGTGCCCTGTGGATGCATTTCTGTATCTCATCTCAGGGCTGTTTTATGTAGGGCCGCCACACGCCCCATGTTACAGACCAGGGAAAGGGGGAGGGAGGGACTCGGGGCTAGGACCAGGACACATGTCCCTGTGTCGGTCTCACGCCAGAGTCTGGGGTTGTAGCCACCACACCGTACTGCCATTGAGCATGCTGTGAAAACCAAAAAACAAAAGAGAGTCTCACCACTCACTGGCCGTCTCCAGGCTGCACGCTCTGTGCAGAGACCCGGGTCTCTGCGCCCAGGCCTGGGGTTTGGGGGAGGACTAACGTCTTTGGCAAGTTCACGGTGTGTGAGAGAGATTTTAGTGAATGGTCATCACAGCAGGTGACATAATATTTGAGAGGGGACAGTCTGCATGCTGACATTGACCAGCTCTGTAACCTGGGGCAAGTTAGTTAGCCTTTCTGGGCCTCAGGGCCCCGTCTCTGAAGCAGGCATATGAGCATACTCAGAGTAAAAATTGCTGTGGAGCCCAGCTGGTGTGACTCAGGGGTTGAGGATTGAACCATGAACCAAAAGGTCCCCGGTTCAATTCCTGGTCAGGGCACATGCCTGGTTATGGGCTCAATCCCCAGTAGGGGGCGTGTAGGAGCAGCCGGTGGATGATTCTCTGTCGTCAGTGTTTCAGTCTCTCTATGTCACTCCCTGTCCTCTCTCTCTCAAGGCAATTTTTAAAAAGCTGTAGAGAGTAAGTGCGACATCCCCTGTAAGGTGGTTAGAACACTGCTTGCTGCATAGTAAGCGTCCATAAATTACCGCCGGGCAGGTGCTGGAATCTGGATATGAGCAGGTTTTCTGGGAGCAGACAGGGAAGAAAACGCACATTTCAAGGTGTCGAGGATGCTGGAAAGGCTTCCCTCAGGGGTGACGTGAGCTGAATATCGAAGGTAAGAAGTTATCAATTAACCCCAATGGCAGGGGGAGGGGATGTGCAGAGGCCCTGAGGCATATATGGCAGAGGGACACATTCCGGGGACTGCAAAAAGCCCAGCACGGCTAAAGCAAGGGGACAGGCAGAGGAACAGCAGAAGGAAGAGAAAGCCAGGGACCTTGGACTTTATCTGTGCCACTGGGCAGCTACTGAGAACTTTGAGGTAGGGAGTGCCACGCCCAGCTATCTTTCTTCCCAGCAAGATGATGAGGGTGGCAGCATGCGTGTGGGTCAGAGTACGGGCAGGGAGCGCACTGGGAGACCACCACTGTGAGCCAGTGAGAGGCGAGGAGCAGCAGACGCCACCGTGTGTCTGGGGACAGACCTCCCTGCGTTTTATTCCAGCTCATCGGCAGATGTGCCATTTGATGTGACTTAGGCACCCTCCCCTGGCCCTCGTTGTGCCATCTGTCAAAGGAGACCCAGTGATCTCCGGGGAGCATTCACCTCCTGCATCATAGATCCTAGATCCTTAGAGGAGGGGAGAGAGGAAGGGCGAGTCTGGGGTAAGGGGATGGCGGCAGAGGGAGTCAGGTAAATCCCTAAACGTGGGTTTTCAACACGTCTGTGATTGAAGGGCATTCTACAGTGAGGTAGGAAGAGAGCCCTGGGGCTGGGGACCTAAGAGAATAAGACTGGCCCTGCCGCCTCCCTGGCCCAGCCACCCTGGGATGCTGCATGTGGGGTTAAGTACCCCTGATGTCCTATTGCACCCGGATTTATGGAGGCAAAGGGGAGAGACGGGGGTTAGGGGGAGGTGCATGAGGGGAGGCATTTGAGAAGAGGAAGGTGAGACTTCCTTTTAGGAGCAAGGAGAGCATCCCTCATCTCTTTCCTGTCATTCAAAACACAGCATCTCCCATTAGGAGGTATCTCATGCTGTGTGGCCCGTTTTAGCTCCTGGTGACTCTGGCCCTTCATGTGGGAGATGGAAATGGTAAGAGGCTGGCTCCCTTATCTCTTCTCCAGCTCATTGTACAGACACATAGAATTTCATACTTAACATGCATGTGCTGTTTTGTCTGTAAAATACACAGTTGATCTTTGAATAAGATGGTGTGAAGGGAATGGGTCCCTTTATTGACAGGTTGTTTTTTTTTCTTCCTGTAAATACGGTTTTCTTCTGATTCTTCGTAAGAATACAGGGTATAATACATATAATACACAAAATATGTGTTAATCAGCTATGTTATCCATTAGGCTTCTGGTCACCGGAAGGCTATGAGCAGTTAAGTGTTTCGGTTGTCAAAGCTATGTGTGGATTTTTTTTAAATAAGATATTTTTATTGATTTCATAGAGGAAGGGAGAAGGAGAGATAGAAACCTCAGTGATTAGAGTGAATCATTGATTGGCTGCCTCCTGCATGCCCCCTCCTGGGGATTTACCCCACAACCAGGGCATGTGCCCTTGACCACAGTGGCCTTTTAGCCCACAGGCTGACTCTATCCACTGAGCCAAACTGGCTGAGGCTATGTGTGGATTTTCAACGGCACAGCAAGTTAACCTGAACCCCCACATTATTCAAGAATCAACTGTATACAGCTTTCACATGCGCACACATACACACACATATGTGTACACAGATGTAGGTATATACATGTACAGTGTGACTCTTTTCAAAATACAAATAAGCTGCAAGGAAGATGCAGTGTGAGGTCTGTTCCCACTCACTCTGTCCCCAGCACTTGGAATGTGCCTGGCCTATATGAGCCCATGGTGTGGCATGCAGACTGTAGAGGGCTGTGCACATACCAGTTATCTGCTGCCACTCTTGTGGGGGAGTACCTGTCTTGTCTATCCTGTTTACTAAAGAAGAAGGGGAGAAAGAGAAGGGGGAAGGGGCTGGGAGAGGCTAGAGGCAGCCCAGGCCACCCTCCCTGGCATCTTCCCGCAGCCAGCCCCGCCCCCGAGTGCCCGGCCAGGAGCATCCTGGCTGCAGCGGCCTGTGTCTAATCACTCAATTAAGGCCCACACAGTTGGCACGGCCCAGCGGGCCCTGCCCTCTCACACCGCAGATGCTGTTTGCCGTGCTTGGGGCTTTGACTCCCTGGCCTGCTTCCTCTCTGGCCTTGGAGATTCGATGGGAAAGCAAAGGGTCTGGTGCCCGGCCGGGTGTCCCCAGAGGAGCCCCCTGGTCCTGCTGGCTGGACCCCAGAACCTTTTCCTTTCTGTTTCTTGCCTCCCAGGCCAGTGTTGTCGCTTCTCTGCCTGGCCCTGAGCAGTGCATGAGGGGTGCTGGGGAAATTGCTGCCACGGTGTTTTATCTATGATGTCCCCTACCTAGTATTGGACACACGTCTTTTCTTATCCTTAAGCTCTGGGGGTAAAGCCAGTGTGCCCCATCATGCCACCAAGGTTGGGCACACAGATGGGTCTAAAACAGTATCTAGAAATCACGACTGTAAAAACTCAACGAATTTCTCCCTCTCCCTTCTTTCCTTCTGTTCACCAATCACCACTGAGCACCTACTGTGTGCCAGGCATATTTCAGATGGTGGGGGTAGGGCCATGATCATCTTAGACAAGTCGCTGTCCTCAGGGAGCTTACATTCTAAGGAAGTGGTGGAGAGCAAGGCAGACATTGTCACAGCAAGCCGTTCCCAGAAACGTCAGTGCAGGGTGGTGATGCGTGGAGATGGGTGTGGGGCAGAGAGCGGGACGTGATGCGGTTCTACTATTGCGGAGAGGCCAGCCCAGCAGAGTGCCACTCCCAAGGCTTGGAGATGGGTTCCAGCAACCGGGGAGACAGTGAGGATGGAGTGGCGGGAGAGGAGGAGAGAATTATAGGCGATGAAGTTGGAGACGCAACATGGTCCCAGCTTACGCTGGTGGTGGTGAAGAGCTGGGTCCTGTTCCAGGGTGTCAGGCTAGGGAGCCGCAGGTTCCAATGGATGGTCCTCCTGTGGCTCCAGGGAGCACAAGGGATACGGGGAACAAGCCTGGAGCTGGGAGAACGGTTAGGAAGTTGGTGCATGTACAATAACCATAACCACTCCTGTAAACACAACTGGTACATGTGCACTCTGAATTCCATTCACACGCCTCTCAAAGTAAGGCCACCCATGGTTCAGCCCCTGAGCCTATGTAGTTTATTCAATCCTCTCTAGAATAGGGGTTTTTCATGGTTGGGGGGGCAAGGTTTCAGGTTTGAGTTTTTCCCTAAAATTCTTTGCCTAACTTGGGGTGTCTTCCATTGCTTGGCCATAGAATCCCTAGTTCCCAGATGCAAGCAAGAGTAATGAGCACTGGTTTCACTGGTCCAAAATGTAGTTGCCACACACCCAACCCCCTTACTCTGAGATGGGGAAACGGCTGTCTGGAACGGGCTGAGATTGCTCTGATGACATGACCGCTGGGCATGGAGAGTCAGTCACATTGTCTCAGTTCTGTTCCAGGTCTTTCCACCTCATAGCTGCAGGGTTGAGGTAAGCTCTTCACCCCCTTTCCCTCAATGTCCTTCTTCCCGCAGTGTGAGAATACAATAAAGCTAGTTGTCAGCATTAAATACGTTATAAAGCATAAAACTGTGTAGAGCCCTGGTATGCCTAGGTAAGTCCTGTTTTTATCATTAGTCTCTGTTGCAGTTCATCTAACTTCTGAGAGGGTCTAGTTCAGTGGTTCCAACATGTGGGTCTCGACCCCTTTGGGGGTCGCCTAAGACCAAAATAAAACACCTATTTCCCATGGTTTTAGGAACCAACAGACCGCTCCTCGGTGTAGCAGTGTAGTTTACTGTTGTCATATGAAGACTGTTACCCATGCTATACCATGATTCAAGACAAAAATTTTGTTTATTTACAATTAGAAATAAATATTTCACAATATATAATTACATATTGTTTTTGTGATTAATCACTATGCTTTAATTATGTTTAATTTGTAACAACGAAAATACATCCTGCATATCAGATATTTACATTACAGTTCATAACAGTAGCAAGATTACAATTACGAAGTAGCAATGGAAATAATTTTATGGTTGGGGGACACCACAACGTGAGCAACTGTCTTAAAGGGTCGAGGCATTAGGAAGGTTGAGAACCACTGTTCTAGTTGAAGGGTATTGCCCCCTGCCTCACACAGGGCAGGAGGTACGAGCAGCAGCCCCAGGAATCAGAACCAAGGAGGCTGTGTTGACGGGTCTTTTAATTTAACGGGAATCTGGGTCTCATCACCAGCTCCCCCTCTGGGTGCTGTCTGCTGGGACACCCGGAGCCTCATTTCAGGCTGAAATTCTAGGAAGCGTCCCGGGCTTCATAAGTATTCATTTGGCTTCATCTTGATGACCTTATATCGCTTATTCTTTCTCTTGAATTGCATCCTTTTAAAAATGCCCCTCAACTTTATCTTATTTTAAATTACAAGTTATTTTAATCACATAATACATGTAATAACAGATACATATTCTTAGCAAAGTAGAGCAGATATAAATATTTTGTCATCTACATTTAGTATCTGTTTACAAATTACACAGCTAAATCACCTCCTCCATCAATTCCGTGCTTCGGTACACTAAGTGTGGCGTTTCTCTCCTGTTTGAATGTTTATACTTTTACTTTAAATATAGTACCCACGATCATAACTCGGACTGGCCTCGGTGCTTTTCAATGTAGTATCTTCTCACACTCCCACGAGCATGTGTAAACTACCATTTTTCAAATTTCTCAACAATACTTATGATCAGATGACTTACATTTCGCCCATCTGTGGCGTGTAAAATGATAACTGCGATGCTGGTTTGATTTGCATGTCAAGGGTTTACTAATGAGGTTAAACATCTTTTCTCGCTGTATGTTTTCTTCCTCTGTCAACCTCCTGATTACATCCATTGCACATTTTTTTTCTAGTGGGTCGTTTTTCTTTTTCTTCGTGATAATCACGCTTTAAAAATAAGTAGCCCCTTGCCTTGTGAAAGTATCTCCTTCCAATGTATGACTTTACATTTTATTTCATTAAGAGAATCATTTTCTCATTCTGAAAATTTTCATTTTAGTGCCACGCCATTATTTTTCCATTTCTGCTTCATACCTCTTGTAATTTATGACAGAGAGCTCTCACTATGCTAATGTCTTCATGACGCTCCTCTATGTTACAAATCCTGAAGATTTTGCTTGTGCCACTTAGGTCTTTACAGTGGACTTGTTTGTCTGTGGGAGGAGTTAGAGATCTCATTGGCTTTATTGTTTTCCCAGGGACAGCTCGTTGTTCTGTCTGCTCCCTAAACATGCACCTGTACTCCGCTGATTTATGAAACTCTCTATGCAGAGGTCGGGTTCTCAGCTCTCTCATCATTTTTATGGGCCTGTTTATTGAGCCCTGTTCCAGTAATACACTGCTTTTAATTATTATAGTTTTATAATGTCTTGCTCTCAGGTAGGTCAGTACCCCTTCATTGTTCCGGTTTAAGTGTCTTAGTTATTTTTTTTTCCTTTTTACCCCTTCCATGTGAATTTTAAAATAAACTTCTCCGATTGGGGGAAAGCCTCGCTGTGATTGGGATGGGGATCGCTTTGAATTTACAGATTGCTTGGCAAAAGTCACAACGGTCAGCCTTCCCATTGATGAAATAATGTATTTGTTTATGTAGGCTTCCTTTTACGTCTTTGAATACAGGTTTAAAATGTTCTCTGTACACATATCACAAACACCCTTTCTTTTCTCCTTTTTTTTTAAAAATAGGTTTTTATTGATTGATTTTTTTTTATTTGAGAGAGAGAAAGAAAGGGAGAGAGAGAGAAAGAGTGAAACATTGGTGAGAGAGAGAAACATCATCTATACACTGCCCTGCACACACTCTACTGGGGATCGAGCCTGCAATCGAGTCATGTGCCCTGACCAGGAATCAAACTAGTGACCTCTCAATGCTTGGGACCACATCCAACTGAGCCACACCACTTTTATTATATTTAGTTTCTAAGTGTATCACCACTTGTGTTACTATTACAAATTATATCTTTCCATTTTATTATAAACTAGAGGCCTGATGCACAAAATTCATGCATGGGGGGTGTGTCCTTCAGCCCAGCCTGCTCCCTCTCCAATCTGAGATCCCTTGAGGATTGGGCCTAAACAGGCAGTTGGACATCCCTCTCACAATTCAGGACTGCTGGCTCCCATCTGCTCACCTGCCTGCCTTCTGGATTGCCCCTCACCACTTCTGCCTGCCAGCCTTATTGATGCCTAACTGATGCCTAACCACTCCCCTTCCAGTCTGATTGATGCCTAACTGCTCTAACCTATAGGCCTGGTCACCCCTAATTGCCCTCCCCTGCAGGCTTGATCACCCCCAACTGCCCTCCCTTGCAGGCCTGGTCCCTCTCAACTGCCCATCCCTGCTGGCCTGATTGTCCACAACTGCCCTCCCGTGCAGGCCTGGTCCCTGCCAACTGCCCTCTCCTGCTGGCTACCTTGTGGTGACCATCTTGTGTCCACATGAGGGCAGGATCTTTTGACCACATGGGACAGTCATCTTGTGTGTTAGAATGATGATCAATCTGCATATTAATTTTTTATTAGATAAGATAGAGGCCTGGTACACGGGTGGAGGCCGGATAGTTTGCCCTGAAGGGTATCCTGGATCAAGGTGGGTGTTCCCTTGGGGCGTGGGGTGGCCTGGGTGAGGGGCCTGTGGTAGTTTGCAGGCCAGCCATGCCTAACTGGCTGGTGATCCAAGCAGAGGCCCTGGTATCTGGGATTTATTTCTCTTTTACAATTGAAACTTTGTAGCCTGGAGCAGAGCCAAGCCTTTTGCTCACACAGCCATTGAAACTTTGTTGCCTTAAGCGCCAGCTGGAGTGTGCAGAAAGCTTGGCTTCCTCCATCCACAGGGGCAACCCAAGCCTTGCTCGGTGGTGGCAGCCATTGAAACTTCGTTGCCTTAAGTTGAGGCCTGTGTTTGTAGAAAGCTGGGCTTCCTCCATCACCAGGGACTACCCAAGCCTCTCTTCTGCTCTCTCTGTGCCCGTAGCCATCTTGGTTGGGTTAATTTGCATACTTGCTCTGATTGGCTGGTGGGCAGGGCTGGTGAGTGTGGCTTGTGGGTGTAGTAGAGGTAAGGTCAATTTGCATATTCCTCTTTTATTAGATAGGATTTCTTAATTGTTCGCTTGTGCTTAGAAATACTAGTTTTTCTGGTCTTGAATCCAGAAAATGGAATTCATTATTTATTACTTCTTGCCTCTAGATTTTTCTTAATGTCCATGTGAAAAACATTATATACTTTACCATTAACAGTTATTTTGCAAATCTGTGTGTCTTGTATTCACTTTCCCTTGTCCTATTGCACTTATAGGCTGGGGCTTTAATTCAGTATCGAGTAAAAATGATGATGCAACATGCCATTTTTGCTGTTGTGCTGTTTAAGGAAAGAATCCTAAAATCCTGCCGTTATGTATTATGTTCCTGTAGATGTTGGTAGATAACCAAATAGTAAAATTTAAGAAGCTATTGAAAATCATTACCCTTTTATTCCTAGTGTATTAAGGTTATTTAAAAACACTGCAAGTCCCTGTGGTACCCAGGGCCTGAGAACGGTGTGGAGGGAGGGACAGGGCAGTCACCAACCCCTGTGAGCCACTCCCAGAGCCACACTCCCTCCTCCTGGGGAACCAAGAGACCAGCCGGAAGTCTGTCTCTTTCTACATGTGTTTGTGGAACCCAGTGTAGGCACAGGACACATATTCATGTGTGGGAAAAAGCAGAGTGAGTTTGCAGAATCAGCTCACTCTTTTCCCTCTCCCCATCCGAAGGACAATGTGAGGAATGGTCTGGGGGACAAGCCAGCCCCCAACTCAAGGCATGTGCACCTGCTGTTCCTTGTACTGGGATTATCTTCCCTCAGATCCCCACCTGGCTGCTGAGTGAGTCCTCAGGTCTCTGCACAGATGCTGCTTTCCCCATCAGCCCCCCAGGCCTCCTGGTTTTAAATAGCATCCCCTTTCTTAGCGATTCCTCTTGCCGGCCTTACCCTCTCTCTAGTGTCAGCACCAGCCAACATAACCTGTATTCTACCTATTGGTGTGTTTATCACCTTCTTTCCCCCAGGAGAAGGTTGGAGGTTTTATCTCTCTTTTTTGGATCCCAAGTGCTTACCCAGTATTGTCCCATAGCAGATGCTCAGTCAATATTGATGATATCAGAAGCTGAATCAGTGAATTAATGAACAAATTCTGACCCACATGGATGCTGGGTCAGGTGAGGGGGTACATTGACCGGGGAAGGGCCGGATATCAGCGATATACGAGCATATTGCATTTGGAGCGACCAGGAGGTAGGTGACATTTGGAATCAAATGGATGTTCTCAAGCAAAGGAAAGGAAGAACAGAAATACAGTGGTACCTCGAGATACGAGTGCCCTAACATACGAGATTTTTGAGATACGAGCCGTCTAGCGAGCGATTTTTGCTTTGAAATACGAACATTTGAGATAGGAGTAATCTCGCATATCAGCCGGCTGCACACAACCCACCAGTTTACCTTGACTCGAGCGTCTCATAGTTTCCCACGCCTCAAGGTTACGGAATGAATTAAACTTGTATCTCGAGGTACCACTGTATTATTTAGCACCCATGGTCTGTTAAATAGATACCCATATTATTACCTTTACATATGTTCTCTGTAGTGAATGCTTACAGTATGGCTAGCAAGTCACGTGAATTTTTGTGTCTCATCAGGGCGATGACCTTTGCCAGGGAGGTATTAACCGATAGGATGGTTGTGCCATGTCCCCAGGTCACGGAACCAGGATTGGCCCTTAAAATGGGCTGACATCAAAGTGGCCGTCTCGCCAGGGCAGGTGCTCCTAGGAGGGATTGCCTCTGTCCGGCCTTCCTAGCTCAGTTTATGCAGAGGCACGGTCCCTTCTCTGATTTGGGGCGCTTTTATGCCTCCTCCCTCCTGGGCTGGGGGTTCCCATCCTTCCCTGGGAGGTGAGTTGGAAGCGGTCCAGTTCATCTCTGACATCTGTACCCCGGCCACGGCTGGTGCAGCCCCCTGCGTGTGAGCGGGCGCCCACAGACGGTTTGTTAACACGAGTCTTGCCTCAGGTCGGCTCTGCTGGAAAGCGCTAGCTAGCAATGCTAAGCCCTTCTTTCCGTCACCTCCCTTCTGCTGCCTCATCCTGTCCTTGTTTGGGGGAGCAGCGTGGGCTCTTTATTTTGTTTTTTTTCTGGCCTGTGAATTAATAATTAATATCCTCTGCTCGCAAGTTAAGTTTCTCCGAGAACAATCGTAAGCAAATGAAAGCAAAACTGTGAAATCGTAGCAGAGAGGGAAAAACAGGGAGTCACTATAAATAAACCCGGAGCCCATGTGCCTTTTGTTATGTTTTTGACTCACACACAACCATGAATGTTTCATGAAGCCGCTCACTTATTTATAAAGCCTGTCGCAGCAAAGAGGCATTTGGACCCAGCTCCCCTCCCAGCAGCAAGCCAGTGACACGGGGAAGACAGAAAGACCCCCTGGGAAGACAGCCAAGGTGATTGTCTTCTTCCTTCTTTTTTTCCGCCCTCGGGCGAGAAGGGATTTAGTTTTGCTCTTAATTCCCCCATTAACAACCTCTTTTTATAATCACCGTGTTTATTGAACACCTATTCTGTGCCAGGAAATCTGTGTAGTCATTCCCCGTGCTATTACCTTAAACGCTCTCAACGCTTAAAATGTAGACATTATTATCCCCATTTCACAGTTCAGGAAATTGAGATGCAGAGAGGATGTGTCTTGTCAGAGAGCGCACCAGCAATCGATGGATGGAAGCAGAACTCAAAAGTATACTTGTCATTCTTTATTTTTTTAAATATATATTTTATGGATATTTTTTTTTATTTTTTTATTTTTTTACAGAGAGGAAGGGAGATGGGTAGAGTCAGAAACATCAATGAGAGAGAAACATCCATCAGCTGCCTCCTGCACACCTCCCACTGGAGATGTGTCCGCAACTAAGGTACATGCCCGCAACTAAGGTACATGCCCTTGACCGGAATTGAACCCGGGACCCTCCAGTCCGCAGGCCGATGCTCTAGCCACTGAGCCAAACCAGCCAGGGCTCATTCTGTAACCAGTGCTTGCCAGACTGCCAGTCAGGTTCCATTTATTGAGTCCTAGCGTTTGAAAGCACGAAGAAACAAACTGATGAAATAAGGCGGAGAGCAGTAAAGTAGGAGAAAATGGAAAACTCGGTAGTATATCACATTAGTTGTTGCTTCATGCAACTTTTGTTCTCTTGGGCCGGCAATTTCACTCTGTGAAATTTCACAAGAATTTTATTTAAAACAGGCAATGCCTGCCTGGAAGTCAGGGGCACTGACTTCTTTTCCCTTAGACTCGAGAATAAAAATGTGACAACAGCCAACACAACAATAGCCATCCAGTGTGAATGAATCAAAATTATACCTATTTTTTTTTGTCAGACTGGCCAAAAATAGAATATACTTTTTGGTGTGCCTCGGAATTTTAGAAATTAGTCTTTGTGTGCCAGGAGACGAAGAAGGTTGATAATTGCTATCTGGGGCAGCAGGAGGAAGTACACATTTCACGATGGGGTTCAGCCTGACCCGTTGGAAAGGTCCTGCTGCATTGGCCTCCACATGCTTTCTTCTGCCCCTGGACTTGCACCTGAGGTCCCCGGGTGACCACCAGCGGGGATTGCAGACCACTGTCTTGTACTGAGCGTTTTCTAAGGAAAGGTCTCTTTCATTAAAATAGTCAAGGATGCTGAGCTCCCACCATATTAGAATGGTTCCCAAAAGTTAAGGATCCCTATACTTCATCAGGTCCCCCTTCATTGACTGAGTGCATAAGCCATTACACCGTCCATTTACTTGTGGAAATAAAAATATTGATAAAGCAACTTGTATTCCTGTTAATTTGATGTGTGAAGTATTTTCAGGTTGTGAGGTGTTTGCAGACTCATCGTGCCTGTAGCTCCTCTATCATCCCCTTAGCTTTTCTGTCTTCCCCAGAGCTCCTCCCACTATCACTGTGGCCCCTCCCACCATCTTACTGGCCCCTCCCACTGTCCTCTTAGCTCCTTCTGGCAGCTTTGCAAAAGAGGAAAAAGAATTGTCAACGCTATTTTATTTTTTAAATATATTTTATTGATTTTTTCACAGAGAGGAAGGGAGATGGATAGAAAGTTAGAAACATCTATGAGAGAGAGACATCCATCAGCTGCCTCCTGCACGCCCCCTACTGAGAATGTGCCCGCAACCAAGGTACATGCCCTTGACTGGAATCGAACCCGGGACCCTTCAGTCCACCAGCCAACGCTCTATCCACTGAGCCAAACCGGCTTTGGCTGTCACCGCTATTTTAGAGGTGAGGACATGGAGTGTTGGAGCTGCCTTGATTGGTAGTCACTGTGGGTGACGCTGTCACACTCACCTGTGGTCCTTTGTCCTAATAATGTCTCCAGATAAGTCTTACCACTCTCATGACTAAAAAACATTGTTTCAGGGTGAAGGCAAAGTCCAATGCCAGCACAGATATTCCTTCCTCAAGAGAAAGTGTGCTGACCTCTCAGATCACATCAGATTCCCGTTACCTGCACACGGAGTCCCCTGGGCAGGGCAGGCCATTCCTGATGGCTTGAGTTGATGTCTCTCTCTCTTCCTAGTATGTAAGTCCTGTAAGAAGAAGGTCAGTGTATTCCTTGTTCAGAGCCTACTGGGTCATAGGCGTCGAATATTTGCTGAATGAATGATTTGGGCTTTGGAAATTCTGGCTGACACTCTGTCTTGTCCACCACACTCAGGTTTGAGGAGAGACACTCATATTTGCAGCCAACTTGTCAGACTCCGGGAAAGTCACTTCTTGGTTGATGAGTTCATGCCTCTGCATTCTTTTCGGCGTTCGCTATCATTTGATGTTGAGCATTGCTCCTTTGCTTGACTTGACATTGTATTTGAAAGGTAGTTAAAATGAAGGAAGGGAAAAAAAAATACACAGTAGTTTTAGGGAATCTACTTAATCCCAGACATTAAAATGTAATTGCCAAATCATGTTTTAATGATTTAATGGTGGATGACTCAGAACTCCACAGATTTCATTTCTCCTTAAACTTACAAGAATTTAGCAAATAAGGAAAGATATTTTCAGAAAAAGAATTTATGAGGAACAACACAATATTCTAGTAGATAGGAAAATAGATGATAGATAGATAGATAGATAGATAGATGTAAGGAAATAGGTTCAGATTATACTGCATTTATGCAATTTTGGGGCGTTTCAAGGTCCAGCTGGTGGTATTTTTCTCTATCTGTCATCTGTGTCCTTTTCTTTCCCACCAACACAATGTAACAAGAATGGATGTTTTCACATCATTTGCCTTCAGGAAAACCGAAGCAGAGAGAAGGAAGGTGTCAAACATCATATCATGTGCCTGGTACTGGGCTCTTCGCCATGGGCCACCTCTTTGATTCTAGGGGATTTTGTCAGCTGTGAAGAAGAAGATACTCAACAATAAGCACATACATCGAGAGAGGAGAATTATTTGATGCTATGGGCCGTTTTATAGGGGTTCCAACAAAGGCGTTTCTGAGTAGCAGAGACCTGGTTGAAGATCGAAAGGACAAGCAGCGCTTTGCTAATGGGAGATGGGAGGCTCGAAGCTGCTGTAAAAAGTTAGGTGTGGCCGAGACCGGTTTGGCTCAGTGGATAGAGCGTCTGCTTGGGGACTGAAAGGTCCCAGGTTTGATTCCGGTTGGGGGTATGTACCTTGCTTGCAGGCACATCTCCACTGTGGGACGTGCAGGAGGCGGCTGATCGAGGTCTCTCTCATCGATGTTTCTGACTTTGTATCTCTCTCCCTTCATCTCTGTAAAAAAATCAATAAAATATATTTTTAAAAAAAGAAGTTAGGTGTGGCCGGGTGTGGGCCACAGAGGAATGGATGGTGGCCAGTTAAGGGCCCGGTCATAAAGGGCTTTCCCTGCCAGCCACGTGCAAGCTTTTCACTTTGGCCGAAGGGCATTGGGAAAGAAACCACTAGAGGTGTTGAAACTGGCAAACCAGACGATGCCACTTGTGCCCTGGCTCAGTTGGTGAGAGCATCGTCCTGGTGGGTTAAATTCCCGTTCAGGGCACACACAGGAATCATCAGTCACCAGTGAACTCCATGGCCCTTGCTCTCAGGAACCCACCTCAGGCTTCCGTCCTTTGGCATGAGTAACCTTTGAACTTTCGTGCTCTGTAGTGCCATGTTCCGGGAGAGGAGCAGGGACAGAGGAGGGGCGGCTGCCAGGTTCGGGGCTCTCCTTCAGCCAGGACAGCCAGAGTTATCCTGGGGCCCTTGGAAGGGATCCCAGGCCTCCCCGGAGGCAGCTCAGCCTCGCTTCTTGCTGGCAAGGCTAAGTTATTCTGTGTGCCCGGCCTTCCTTTTGCTTCTCTGGGAGGCAGTGGCAGCAATGCCTACTTTGCAGAGGTTGAAATGAAGTGTTGGAGCCAATGTATTTAAATGACACAGGGTATGTGTACGTGTTCAGGAAATGACACACATCCTCCACCCGAGTGCATATGTGAATGGCAGGAGAGTTGGAAGGGGCAGGGCAGCCTGTGGGCATTGGAGGAGGAGTTTCTGACTTCTATTGGCAGCGGGGTTGCTGGTGGGAACAGTAGCCTTTTGACGAGAATAGCATTTTAGGAGATTCATATTGGGAAGGTTTTGGGTGCATCTGTGAAGTTTATTGAAGCAAAAACACAAAGCACTGTTCCGGGTTCAGCATTGAGCCCTTCCCCTAACCAATCAATTTCCTAGATCTTCCGGGGTCCTGTGTCCCTTTATCCTATCCGACCTTTGCTCAGGCCAGACAGACAGGCCTTCATGGCTTGATTACATATATGCTTCTAGTAGAAGCACCTCCCCCTGTGCCATCTCGGCTTCTACTTGGCATTCACTCAGCACAGGCATTTCCAGTTTATTTTTCTATCCTTCCCACACGTAGTCTTTTGGGGGGGGGGGGGGGGGACCGACCTGTGGTTCCCTAGGGAGTATGTGAAGCTGGAGCTTCCTAGTGAAGCAGGCCTAATATTTGATTTAGCTTCCCGGTTTATTAGACTTCTTATTTCTGATTCCCTTTGCTCCTTCCCTTTATTAATATCTAGCTACCCACGCTAACGGTGGGCGTTGCGAAGCTTAGTGGATGTGAGCGTGGGCTCTGAAGTCAGACTGTGTGTTCCAACACGGTCTCTACCCGCAGCGAGGCCTGCGAGCTTGGGGGAGTTAATTAAACTTGCTGAGCTGCAGTTTCTTCATCTGTGAAATAGCCCTAATAAGAAGGAACTTAACTTAGAGGGTTGTTGTGGAAAGGAAGAGAATCCACAGAGGCGCTGAGCGCAGTGCCAATGCAAGGAAGGTACTGAGATGACCTTGACCATCACCATTCGTCATCCTGCACGTCTGCTGAGAATCCGATGCCTGCTAGGGGCAGGGAAAAGCTCCCAGCAGAGCTCATACAAGAGGGGGGACACTTTTCCCACAGCCTGACACCGAATAGCAAAGTCAGCAATCCCTGTGTCTTGTGCTCAGATGAACCTTGCCTGCTTCAGACTCCTGCTTCAGAAAGTCGTTTTATGAACAGCCATGAATAACACACCCAGGGCCCGCTGGCTGCCCAGCGGGGGTGAGGTTGGGGGTCTCGGGGAGACCAGGAGGCTGAAGATCTGTTTTGACTTGATGGTTATTGATCTTTCCCCACACTGCATGCAACATTAGGCTGGGATTGTGCCGTGTGTTCGTTAATGCCAGAGTGGAAACTTGCTTCGGGCTTTTGTTCGCTTTTCATTTGCACCCAGTGACAGTCTGCCCAGGTGACCAGGCGATACCCTGGAGTGGAAAGCCGGGAAGCCAGTCATTTACATGAGGCCAACGTGTTTTTCATCCAGCTCGGTGCAGCAGAAAGCGACCCCTTGACTAAGAGGTGGACACCTGTCCGCCCGCCTTCCTGTCCCGTCCCAGCCTCTCAGCCTCCCATGTCATCCCCACTCCCTGGGACTCAGTGATGCCACCTGTAAAGGATGGTTTCGAAGACCTCACGCACTTCTAAAAGGTGCTACTTCTAAAAATGGATTTTAGAAACAAATGGGAGTGAGTTTAGTTGGGAATCATTTTCACACAGAGCTTTATATATTAAATAATTTACAAGTCAATTGCTTACAAATAAAAATGCTAGCTTAATCCACAAAGGTCAGTGTTTTGAAAGCCAGAGTTAACATGGCGAGTCCCTGCTAAAGAATCAATTCATTCTTTCGTTTATCCGACACAGACCGATCACAGGCTCTGCGCCAGGCACTCCATGCCCTGGAGGAAGACTGGAGACACAGTAATATTTTATGCAAGCCCAGTCTTTGCTGATGGGAAAATCGCTTCCACGGGGAAAGGTAGCAGCCATGCATCTTGCAAATCCTTCCATGAGCAAGGAGTCCATGGCAATAGAGCAGCGTAAAAACCAATCAGTTACACAATGGGAGAAAGGTCTAATGGTCAATCCCAGTTTGAGGGGAAAAATGCGTTCTCTGGAACCACAGATTGTACATATCAATTGAATCAGGGTATGAAGGTGGCTCATGAGTTGGGGGGTATAGACTCAAGTCAAATTCTGCCACTTCCCTGCTAAATAATTTTTATCTGGATATGTTGTGATGCTTATACTAGTGAGCCTGATCGGGATATAGCTGCTGTCTGTGTGAAGGTGTTTTTCAAGATCTCCTCAGAGACCAGCCTCTATCCTAATGGCCCTCCACTGAGGTCCCTTTAGGCAGCTGGTGCATCCCTGTTCCCCTATGTTCATTCCATCATTCTCGGACTCTGATAATTTCTCTCTGGTGAGGTCTGTCCACCCGTCTAGAGTGAATACTTCTCAGAACTTCAGATAAGTTAGTAGTTAACACTTCCATGGCACTTACGATGTGCTACATATTTTGTTCATTTAATCCTCACACTGGCCTATGTCAGTATGATAATCACTCTTATTTTTATAGATACAAAAACTGAGCCTTTTCTTATTGAGTTGCAGAGTTAAATTATGCAATGTCTTTGAGCCTATTGCCTCATCTATAGCATAGAGATAGCTCTCCTATATATTTTATATGGTTGTTATAAGAATCAGCTTGTATTATAAATCTGAAATAGGTTAGGTAAACCAAAAATTCTAAAAGAAGTGTGGAAATTTGGGGGGTCATTTTAACTGTGACTGGTACCCTTTTCTCCCTTTGGGAATTCCCTCCTTTGTCCTGCCTTTTCTGGGATCTTTCTCGCTCTTCTCTTTGTGTATGAATCTTATATCATCTTTAAGAGTTAGTTCCAAAGCCCCTTACTCCGTGAGTCTTTCTTCAACTCTTAACTCCCAACCCTTTGTTATACCAGTTGTGAGGTTTTCATTCTGCCTGCTCTTACAAGAGCTATCATTAGAAACCTTTCCGAAGAAAAACTATAGATGTAGAGGATCATTCTCATCATGATTCTTCATCAGCATCATCATCCTCATCCCATCATAGCTCTCCAACTGATCGTCCCTTCTTCAGAGCTCAAGACAATACCTGGATTGGTGCAGGTTGACTTTTTTGTGTTGCACGCACAGAGTATTTATAAACTGGAGGTCACATATTTGACATTTCATTTTTTTAAAAATCTTTATCGCTTGCCTACTACACCGCAGTCAGTACTCTAGGTGCTGTCAATATAATCCTATATAATAAAAGGCTAATATGGAAATAGACTGAAATGCAGAACAATCAAACAACCAGTTGCTATGATGTGTGCTGACCACCAGGGGACGTGTGCAGAACATGGCAGGCATTGGCCATGATGGGATGGTGGAACAGGTGAACAGGGGTGCCAGACCATGGTGGGGTGCTGGTCACTATTATTGGGAGGTTACTGAAACTTCTTTGCTCCTGCACACTGTAGTCCTGCCTGACACTTGCACCTGATGCCGGCACTGGTCCACTCACACCTACAGCTAGCACTGAGCCGCCTCTTGCATCACTTGCACCCACTGCCAGTGCCCAGCTCCAGTCCTGATCATTTGGTCCCATCAGTGGGTGTGAGCAGCAATCACCCCTGAGGGTTTTTCCACCTTCCCCTGCTCCTGAGGTGTGAGCAGGGCTGGTGCAATCAGTGTGTGGGAATGGCGGCAGTGGAAGTGGGGTTGTTGGCAGACAGGAGACTGGGGATCACAGCGGGAGGGGCCAGGCGGGTGCATGGAAGATGGGGCCCAGACCTGCTCCTTTGCCAACCATAGCCTCCAGCCCACAGTTCCTTTCAAGGTGCACAAATTCGTGCACTGGGCCCCTAGTAGTTAATAAAAAGTCTTTTCATTTATCTAACTTGCATTTACAAGGGCTGAGGGGAAAATAAATAAATATAATATAATGTCAAGAGTGATGTGTTTAATGAAAAAAAAAATAAAGCAGGGCAAGGTATTAGAACATGAGCACTCTTATGTTTTACAACTCTGTTGTAGGCATCTCACTCACCTTCCAACAGCCTTCTTAGGAAGGTTCATCCTGAGTTATTGTCATGCTATGCAAGTGAGAAAAGCTCCAGTCATACACCTCACTACTGCTTCTGTGTCATCGTGGTCAGCTCCCGTGGACCTGACCCCTTAACACTCCAGGAACTTGAACTTGAAGTGCTCTGGTTGTCATGGTGTAGTGGAGACTTGAAAGAGTTATAGATACAATCCCTCAGGCTTAGACTATTGTTAAGCAAGTATTCACTCTCCATCTGCCACTGTGAGCCAGGCATACTTTCCTGTCCCATCCACACAGAGCTTGACCACTTGACTTACTTTGATCATTGGCTTATTAGCAGGTGGGACACAGCCAAAGCTTGAAATGTGCTTGCACCGTGGCGTTTCCTTCTTGTGCCTTCTCACATCTCTGTGGGAAGATGGCCCACGCAGCCTGCTGGCTCAAAGAGGATGAGACACCCGTGAAGTAGACCTGAACCCAGCCTGCAGCTTGCAGCAGGCAAAACTTGGGCTGAGTAATCTGATCCTCACTTGACCCACAGACACATAGAGGAAGACAGTCCTGAATGAGAGAGAGAAAGAGAGAGAGAGAGAGAGAGAGAGAGAGAGAGAGAGAGAGAAAGGCTGACATGGTATTTAATGGTAGTAACTAGCTAATAGTTGAATCAAGAATTAAATAAAACTTTACTTCAATCTAGCTCTTTACTTTGGCCAAAACTTTGACAACTTCTTTAACTTCTTAGATATTCAGTTATTTCATCTATAAAATGGTAAATTAAAAAAGTCAACAAACAAAATGCACATTTCATGAATTTGCTGTCATGTAGAAATCCAGTGATGTGTATGAAGCATCTGGCATATGGTAGATGCTCAATACACTTTTTTCTCAATATCTAAAGGCTTTGAGCATGCTTCTTGACTTAGAAATACTCAGTTAAGCTCAGCTTCCCACACAAGGACTCTGCTGGGTCTTCTCAATGCGCTGACTTTTTCCCTGCCGCCTTCACCGGTCTTCATGCTCATCCCTCAGTAATCACTTCAGCACTTTTGCTTTCTGCTTGAGAAATTTCAATAAGCGTGTAGCACAAGTTGGGTAGTTCATGCTGGCATTTGAGCTTCCACTATGTGTTTATAATTACGCTGCATTATCTTAATTATAATTACGTGAGGAAGGGAGCAGGGCAGAGGATTTAAAAAGAAAACTTCAGAAAAAACGTCCCTTGAAAAATAACTCACAGTTAGGGGATGACAGGCCCGCGCTTGCGGTTGTAATTGGAAATGGTACTATTAATACAATACTTATTCATTCTATAGAATAAAAAATAAAATGGGAGCGCTTTGCAATTACCCAGCTCCAAATGAAATTAACATTCCGTGGCGTTTCCCACAAATGGCTGGTCGGCACACATGGATGGAGACAATTAGCTTAGAAGTAACGAGGGCTGTAACTGGAGAGAGCGTGAGGTAGGGAGGGTCAGCCACATCCGGGCGCCTGAGGGTGGAGAAAGGGATTTAGACTTGGTTGAAGTTGGAAAATATTGAAGGTCAGAGGAGGCGATATATTCAGGGAAGAGCAGTGGAACTTCAAGGACTGGCCTTACAGGACAAGCTGGTGAGATATTCAGAAGCGTATTGGACAGGTGGGTGGGAATAATTACATGAGTTGTGTTTACTTCAGTTTCAAGTTCAATCCTCCACCAGCCCTCCTGGTCATTCATCCAGCCATGCCCCCTTGGCTGGCTGGCTGGCTGAACCCCCTTGACTGTCTGTCCTGCCCAAATCCCAGAGTCTTGTTCGAAATTTTGTCCAACAGCCTCTGCCCTGAGGTTGACGGTAAGATGAAGAAAATTCTTCAAGCCCAGCCAGTGTTGCTCAGTGGTTGAGCATCAACCTAGGAACCAATAGGTCATGGTAAGATTCCAGGTCAAGGATCATGTCCATGTTGCTGGCTCAGTTCCCAGTTGGGGGCGTGCAGGAGGTAGCCAATCAATGATTCCCTCTCATCATTGATGTTTTTATCTCTTTCTCCCTCTCCCTTCCTCTCTGAAATTAATAAAAATATATTTAGAAAAAAGAAAATTATTTATGCCGTGACTTCTTTCCTTTCTGTAATGAATGTTTTGATTAGTTTTGTAGGCAAGTTGATCATGTTGAGAAAGCATCACAGAAAAGTCATCCTTTGGTTATTGAATATGGGAACATTCAGGTAACTTTTGGATTTATTGAGGTATCGTTAACTCGCAAATCATATTGTTATATGCCCTTCGAGAAGAAAACTAGGATGCATTCTTTGCTTTTCTTTACATCCTCCAATTTAGATCTAAATTCAATTATACTTGTCTATACCAACATATATATTCACATACGTGTGTGTGTGTGTGTGTGTGTGTGTGTGTGTGTGTGTATGTGTGTGTATAATTATCTTCTATTTGCTTTGACATTTCTATAGTCAAGAACTACATTGTCGCTGAGACCGGTTTGGCTCAGTGGATAGAGCGTCGGCCTCCGGACTGAAACGTCCCAGGTTCGATTCCGGTCAAGGGCATGTACCTGGGTTGCGGGCACATCTCCAGTGTGGGGCGTGCAAGAGGCGGCTGATCGATGTCTCTCTCTCTCTCATTGATATTTCTGACTTTTTATCCTTCTCCTTCCTCTCTGTAGAAAATTAATAAAATATATATATTTTTAAAAAAGAACTACATTGTCTTTTGTCTAAATTTACACACCATCTTGGAATAAAATACATAGTTACCAAAATTGAATCTGGGTTAGTATCTTAACTTGGATCCCTGAACACAATTTGACTTCCAAGATTAAATTCTTCTTCTATAAAAAGCAATTTATTGACGTGCTTACCGCATAGGGTTGTTGTGAGTAGCAAATTGCAAAATTCAGATAATTTTGCTTAGCACAGTTCCTGGCACATGCTGAGTAGCTCAATACATTTTGGCTTGTTTTATCATTGTTATCTCTATCCATTCTTCCCCCTCAGCTTCCTCTTCCACCCTGACAGTCACATTGATCTTTCTTCATTATCTCTCTGACAGTCTCACTCTTCTGATCAAAATGTTTCTGTATACACATACATCTTACAATAAATTATGTATACACTTCTTTATTTTACAGACCAAAGTTCATATGCCTGGCTTGGTATCCAGATCTCTTCCTGATGTAGTCGGAACATCTCTCTCACCTCCCCTGCACCTCCCAGAATACTGAATTGCAGCCTCGCGAAATGACTTGGCATCTTTCGAGCTGAGGATGAGTTTGAACGTTGCATCTTTCTATATGCCACCTAGGAAAGCTCTCCCCTCCTGCTGTGGTACACCACAGCCAGCATCCACGTGGCTTTGGCGGTGATTGCTCAAGTCAACCAGGCAGGTGGCCCCCTCTTTCCACTCGGCTTTCTGGAAGGAGAATGTCACATCCTGCTCTTGTCCTTTTTATGTTAGTGACTGAGTCACCAGTTAATGGAAGAATTATGTTGCCTGTCCGGCCCAATTGAATCCCACCCTTCATTTACCTTCATCTGAGTCCCATTCATTGCATCATCAGGCTTTTTGGAGACCTGCTTCTGAAGTGCCACCTGGATGATGGGTTTCCTAATGACTTGGATCTATGTGTCTTTTTTGTGTTCCAGCCTCTAATTGCCAGAGAGTTCACGTTCTCCCTCCACTTCCCTTTTCTGTGTTCCAATGCAGTTCAGGATGTAGATGTACCGGCTGTAGAACAGAGGCAGGTGGGAGGTGAGAGGGCTTTCTCTTGCCGATGTCTCCCTTTTCCAGGCGTCATTAACTTATTCCATGCCACCGGAGAGGTGACAATTTGCTGCCCCGCTGCTGCTAACGTGCTGCTCTATCTCAGCTTTCTTCCGCCTAACATCAGATAATGGATCCGTTCTCTGCGAGCCCAGGTGCATGGACCAGAGGGTTTGTGTCTGTGGGTGTTGGAGGGATGAAGAAGGAGTTGGGAATGGCATCTTGCTAATCTTGAATTTGTAAGAGCAAGGTGAATTTCTTTGGGTTTCCGCTAAGAAGAAAGGCAATTCAAATTAAGACGTTTAAAATCCCTCTATAATTATTGAAAGGCAATTAGAATAAGAATGAGAGTCTCAAGTTTTAAATTCACAGAATAATGGACTTTTAGAATGACTGCTGGTCCTCCCTGTCTTTGTGTAATATTTGAAAATCTTCTTTGTTATTTTTGGAATGGGACATCTCTGCCTGATTTCTTCCCATTTCAGAGGACTTACCCACCACCCTCAGCCCCCTCAAGCTCCTCATTCCATGTTTAAAAGTTCTGTCATATAGCGGGCCTATGAAATAAATGTTACTACAGTGGTACCTTGAGATACGAGTGCCCTAAGATATGAGATTTTTGAGATATGAGCTGTCGAGCAAGCGATTTTTGCTTTGAAATAAGAGTAACATTTGAGATAGGAGTAATCACACGGATCAGCCGGCTGCACACGACCCACCAGTTTACCGCGACTCGAGTGTCTCATAGTTTCGCACGCCTCAAGGTTACGGAACAAATTAAACTCGTATCTTGAGGTGCCACTGTAATTTGATTGTTATTATTAATTTTAAGATCACGGATTTGGTTCCAGACAGCCCTCCCATTTACCCCCTAGGTTACCTTGGTTCAGTGATTCTCCACTAGGGTTGACTGTTACCCTGCCAGGGCTATTGGGCAATGTTGGAAGACACTTTTGGCCAATAGCATCTAATTAGCTGAGGCCCAGGATGGTGCCAAACATCCTAAAATACACAGGTCAGTCCCCACACCAAATAATAGTCCATTCCCAAATGCCAGTCATGCTGAGATCGCAAACCCTGTCTTAGTGCCGAACTTACCTGTTTCAGGGTCCGTTTTCCCAGCAGGAAGAGAGAAATGTAGAGTTTGCCTCACAGTATTGTTGAGAATTACATGAAATTATACTGGTAAATCACTTTATTTTTTTATAGAAAAAAAATTAATTACAGTTGACATCCAATGTTCTATTAGTTTCAGGTATACAACGTAGTGTTTAGACATTTATGTAAGTTACCAAGTAATCACCCTGATAAGTCTAGTGCCCATCTGACAGCTTTCATTTAGTTACTATAATATTATCGGCTACATTTCCTACGCTGTTCTTTACATCCCTGTGACTGTTTTTATACCTGGCAATTTGTACATCTTATTCTCTTCCCTATTTCACCCACTTTAGCAGGTGCCTGGCCCAATTTAAGCACTCCAAAAAAATTAGCTCTTATAATTATCACGTATATAAGTCATGTACCATGGGGCATGGGACATATTAAGAATGTTAACCATTAGTATTAAAAGTTGTACTGGTACTACAGCCATTCAGATATTCGAAGCAGTTAATATTTACTCGGTGTCTTACTTGTTTCTCATGATATCATTACAGCCTTCATATCATAGCTGGACCCGTTCCTACTTTGCTAATAAGATGCTTAACCTGACACTCAGGCCTTAATGCAGTCCTCTGGGTGTTGTCTGAGCATTGCATAGTGGAGATGCCCCCTTCTTGGTCCTAAGACTTTATGCTTTTATGAAAGTAGCCTAGGAAATGTATGTTACTTTCTCAATGGTCACTTTCTGTTAACTCACATTGAGATCTCTGATGCTCAAATTATTGAATGGAAATCATAGTAAGGAGAGGAGGAAAGACACCCAGCAGAATGTGTGTTTAT
>PVJN01019924.1:0-36664 GCA_004026805.1 Lasiurus borealis
GAGAGGATGGCTTGCATACAATGCTAGCGGTAAAGATGTGGGGAAGTAGGTGGATTCTCAAGACATTTCAAGGGTAAAACAAACAGTGTGTAATGAATTGGTAAATGATAGGCCTTAGTTCACGTAAGTAATAAGGCTGGACTAGGCTGAGGTGGGAACAAGACTCTAATTATCTGCCACCAAACCCTGTGATCGTTCCTTAAGTACAATGAACCATGGCAACAGATTAATGGGAAAGGGATAACTTGAACCTGTGACCAGAGTATAGAAAGTGTGCAGCATGTAAAACTTATGACTGAGTTGTTGGTACATGTCTGTGCATGTGTGTATCCTGTATGTCCGTGGCCTCTTTTCTTTTCATGCTAAAAAAGAGAAGAGTTGACAACAGATTACTGAGAACGGATAAAAAACAGAGAAAAAAATTGCCAACTACCCCCATCCAAACATTTCAGCCCACTTGGAATATTAATGGGACGAGGTGAGCTGACAGGCTGGAACAGCTACCATGGACATGGTGAAAGGTAGATTTTATGTTTTCAGCTTTATTAGGGAGACGATGGGTGGAGCCACTCAACAGAAAAGTAAAGACTCTGCGGCCACATTTTCACAGCAAAAGCCAAGTGGAAGATTGAGCAATTACCCAGTCACTGCAGGCTGGGGAGTCAGCCAATTTGGGTAACTTAGATAACAACATGTGCCTTGGCTGCTTCTCTTGCCTGAATTACTCGATAATGGCCCAACTGTCTGTTTTGCTTAGTAGAAGAGAACAAGAAACAGGTCCATAAGAGTCAGAGTCCTTCCATGGCCATGGTGTAGCCCAGACTGAGGAGCCAGCCGGGGAAAGCCTGCCCTCAGGGGTCTGAGTTCAAGCTGGCACGATTTAGCCACCCTTGGTCAGAGCCTGCTCTGTCAATCCACTCTGCTGTGTTCTAGACACCCTCAGATGGACGGCTCTTATTCTGATGTTTCCCAAAGTCTAGTCTTGAGAATAATTATAATACAACTAGTGACGTGGTGCATAAAATTTGTCCACATTAAAAGGGGATTAATTAGAGGAAATAATTTAACATTGCTACTTGCCCTTTCTCTATAATAGAAGTGTCAGAGATGAAAGAAAATTAGTAAAACGTATATGAAAACCTTCTTCCTATCAGAGTCTGAGGCTCACCATAGTACCCAGAGTCAAGTCCCTGCCCACCTACATGCACCTCAAAATTGCGTGAGACCCAGACCTTGCCGCTCCCCCTCCCCCAATTGGGCTAGACCCGGCCAGTCCCACCCTTGTCAAGCCCTGCCAGGCAGAAGTATAGCCTCAGGACCCCTGGCCTGGCACCAGAACAGGGGGCATGGCCTGAGGTCCCCCAGCCCAGACTGAGGCAGGGGGCATGTCTTGAGGTCCTCCATCAAGCCCTGCCAGGTGGGGGACATGTCCTAAAATCCCCTGTCAAGCCCCACTGGGTAGGGGGGCATGGCCTGAGGTCCCCCCCCATAAAGCCCCACCAGGTGGGGGGGCATAGCATCAGGTCCCCCAGCCCAGCACCGGGAGGCAGGGCGCAGCTCCAGGTCCCCTGTCAAGCCCTGTTGGGCAGGGGTATGGCGTGAGTTCCCCAACTCAGCACTGAGGGTGTACCTTGAAGTCCCTCGACAAGTCCCGCTAAGTGAGGGGAATGACCTGAAGTCCCCTATCAAGCCCAGCCAGGCAGGGGGGTACAATCTCAGGTCCCCTAGCCCAGTTCTGGGGCTGGGGGCATGGTCTGAGATTCCCTGTCAAGCCCTGCCAGGTGGGGGGTGTGGCCTGAGGTCCCTGTTCTGGTGCCTGGGGCGGGGGGGAGGGGGGGGGCACAGCCTGAAGTCCTCTGTCAAACGCCACCTGGTGGGGTGTGTGGCCTGAGGTCCCCCAGCCTCGCACTTGGGCAGGGGGAGCAGCCTGAGGTCCCCTAGCCCAGCACCAGGACAGGAAGTGCATCTTGAGGTCCCCTGACAAGCCCCCCAGGGTGGAGGAGGGCTTAGCCTCAGGTCCCTGCTGATTGCTCCTTAAGACTCCTCATAGGAACTTATCTTCAGCTGTGAGTACAGCCATCTTTATGATGAAGTAATGGTCAATTAGCATATTCCCTCTTTATTAGATAGGCTTATTAGATAGGATGAGGGAAGCAGGGAGATATCCTCTGAGGAAATTATGGGAATACAGAGGGTGCAACTGAGCTACATAGGGATAGGGTGAGAAGTGAGAGACAGGCAGGGAAGCCTGGAGGAGATGGTACCTGAGTTGGGTCCTAGAAAATGAATAGTAATTAGTCAGGAGGAGAGAGATGAAGAAGGGAGGAGAAAGGCTACGTGAAAGCCAGCAGCATTTTTCATTCTGGTGGTAGCAGTTAGTTTTCCAAATAATAATAATTAATACAGTGGTACCTCGAGATACGAGTGCCCTAACATACGAGATTTTTGAGATACGAGCCATGGAGCAAGCGATTTTTGCTTTGAAATATGAACAACAGTTGAGATACGAATAATCACACGGATCGGCCAGCTGCACACAATCCACCCGTTTACTGAGACTCGAGCATCTCATAGTTTCCCAGGCCTCAAGGTTATGGAACGAATTAAACTCGTATCTTGAGGTACCACTGTAGATGATATCAGGATTTATTACGTACCAGGCATCTTACTAAGCACTTAATAGGCATTATTGTATTGCATCTTCACAATAACCATTTATTATTATTCCATTTTGTGTATGAGAAAACTGAGGCACAGGTAGTTCAATAGTTTGTGCACAGTCACCCTGGTAGGGTATGGCAAACTAGGACTTCAGACTATATGATTTCAAAGCCTTTGAAATGTTTCTCCTTGTCTTGGTTTTGTCTGTGACGTGGCTTCTTTGGCCCTGGGTGTGGCCATACAGTGTCCACACATGCCCATGACAGATCAGAACCAAGTTATGCTTAACAGAGGCCAGAAGTCTGCTCCCAGAGGAACACTCAATCAGGCAAATGACACAGAGAGGCAGCAACTCCACCTTTGGCCTGCTTGCTCCCGAGCCAACTCACCAGCAGCCAACTCTGACCTCTTTGGTGCCTGGCACCTTGTCTCCAGGCCTATGTGAGCTCAGAACACTCCTCAGAGCCCATGAATTTCCTGCAGACGTGGCTGCATCCAGTTTACCACTGTATCTCTTCTTGTATCCTAGCATGGGTATAAGCCTGTCAGAGGGTGGGATCCATGTCATTAGAATTTTCCTTCTCCCACCTTCTATTTCTGATATTCTGCAAGTTCCAGGCCCTGCTGGGGACCTCGCTTTATCCCCCAGGACTCCTGAGACATGCTTTAACCATTGTCGTGAACTGCCCCAGGCCATGTTCCAGAAAACAAACGATAAACTAGGAGCATTGCCCATGGTCTTGCTTGGAGGACTTTCAAGCAAAGACGAAATATTGTGGTTCAGAACCAAACTGGCAAAGTAACAGACTTACTGTAGTGCATTGGAAAAAAAATGAGCTAATAACTTGTATTGGTTCTCCAGAGACTTTACCCTGGTTCTGGGAAGTAAATATTTTGAAACCAAATTTATAACAATAGTTTCCTTTTTCAAATATAGTAGCATAATTCCTTTGGATTCCAAACAAAAAAAAATAGAGAGAAAATAAATGCTTTTGCAAACATTCAAATCACATCTGCAAACTAAATTATATAGATATTGTCTACACCCAAATTACAGAAGGTTACATTTCCAAAAACTCTTTAAGATAAAAGAAGGGAGTAGGCAGACAGCAAGTATGTTTTCCTTTTATTTGTTTGTTTGTTTATTTATTTATTTACTTATTTATTATTTTGAGGTTGGGATAAGAAAAGAACTTCATTTGAGAACATGGAACTCCTTACCAGCATAGATTCTTTAACCTCTGACTTTAAAGAAATGCATAGAGAACTGTCCTCCCTGGGTAGTTTGGGGTAGGGTAGTGCTTGCCAGACTTCAGGTGTTCAACAGCCTAGCCTTGGTTTGCCTGACCTCCTGCCACTGTCCTCCTAAATTAGATTATGTTTTAGCTAGTATTATCCTTCCATCAACTCTCTGTAGCTTCATTAAAAATATTCTTTTTTTTTGACACCACTCAACGAGAAACCAAGATGATGGCATAGGTGAACCTAAACTGCTGCCTCACACAATTTCAAAACTACAGCTAAAAGAATGGACATCATCAAGAACCACAGGAAAGCTGGGTAAGTGGAAATTCTACAACTAGAAGGAAAGAGAAGGGCACATGGAGACTCACAGAAGCTGCAAAACGCTGAGGTACAGAGATAAACATGCAGAGAGAACAGGAGGCTGTCTTTCTCTAGTGGGAGAGAGATGGAAACTCCTGAATGCACTGAACCCTAGTTCTAGGCAAGACCCTAGGGTACCAGACTCATGGGGGAGTCTGGACTGTCGGGAAAAGAGAGGAGCACACGGAAACTCAGGGGAGCTGCAAAAAGCAGAGGTCTGGAGGCACGTAAGCAAGTGTGCACAGAAAGGACTGCAGCAATTACCGAGGGACATAGACCCAGGGACCTCATAAGGCAGGGCTGATAGGAAGCCAAGGCTGTCTGCTCAACCCTGAGACTCCACCCCATCCAAGCCTAGCACAGAGGATTTTGCAATTTTGCAAGTCTTATTTCATAAGGGTCTCTCCAGCACAGAAGTTCTCTCGGCATAGACATAGCTGATCCTCACAACCAACTGGCTTGAAGGTCAATTGCCCCCAGTGATACTAACAACAATCAAGACTTAACTACAACAAGGCTGTACACACAGTCCACAAAGGGTGCACCAAGAGACTCCACCTCAGGTAACTGGGGAGGCTGAGCCACTGGGCCATTTAGGACACCTAGCACACAAAGCTACTCTACCAACTCAGGGAAGCAGTGCAAATGTGGAAACAAAGAAACAAATCACAAACAAAATAAATGGAGGAAAGCAAACAACTGGATATAGAGTTTAAAACCATGGTTATAAGGTTTCTCAAGAATTTCCTAGAAAAGGCCAATAAATTTAGTGAGACCCTCAAGGATATGAAAAAGGACCAACTAGAAATTAAGCATACACTGACTGAAATAAAAAATATTATACAGAGATTTAATAGCAGACTAGAGGAATGCAAGAATCAAGTCAAAGATTTGAAATACAAATAACACTCAACCGGAAAAGCAAAAAGAAAAAGAATCCAAAAATTTGAAGATAGTGTAAGGAGTCTCTGGGACAACTTCAAGCATACCAACATCAGAATTATGGGGGTGCCAGAATAAGAGAGAGATCAAGATACTGAGAACCTATTTGAAGAAATAATGACTGAAAACTTCCCCCACCTTGTGAAAGAAATAGACTTACAAGCCCAGGAAGCACACAGAACCCCAAACAAAAGGAATCCAAAGAGTACCACACCAATACACATCATAATTAAAATACCAAGAGCAAAAGACAAAGAGAGAATATTAAAAGCAGCAAGAGAAAAACAGTTCATTACCTACAAGGGAGCACCCATACAACTGTAAGCTGATTTCTCAACAGAAAGTATGCAGGTCAGACAGGAGTGGCAAGAAATATTCAAAGTAATGAATAGCAAGAACCTACAACCAAGATTACTTTCCCCAGCAAAGTTATCATTCAGAATTGAAGGGCAGATAAGAAAAAAATAAAGGAGTTCATCACCACCAAACCAGTATTATATGAAATGCTGAAAGGTACTCTTTAAGAAGAGGAAGAAGAAGGAAAAGGTAAAGATAAAAATTATGAACAACAAATACCTATCTATCAACAAGTGAATCTAAAAATCAAGTGAATAAAAAATCTGATGTACAGAATAAACTGGTGAATATAATAGAATCAGAGGCATAGAAAGGTAGTGGACTGACAATTCTCAGGGAGAAAGTGGTGAGGGGCGTGTAGGGAGAGACTGGACAAAAATCATACACCTATGGATGAGGACAATGCAAGGGGAGGTAAGGGCAGAAGGAGGGGTGGGAACTGCGTGGAGTGGAGCTATTGGGGGGGAGGGGAGGAAGAGAAACAATGTAATAATCTGAACAATAAAGATTTATTAATAAAATATATTCCTTTTAATGTTAAGAAAGTTGGCCTTCAGAAAGACTCAGTGTCCTTGTTATATAGTTTATTGGTGTCAGAGAATGTGCTAAAATCCTGGTGTCCTGAATCTCATGCTAAATAAAATGCCACAGGTATATAAAAGATATTTGCTAAAGGAAGAAAGGAAGGAATAATATTTTGATTAAGGAGAGCTCTTTTGGAATTTTGAAGTTATGCTCAAGCATGAGCATTATTCTGATTATTTTCCTATCAATCTTATTCAATCAACAGTATTTACCATATATACTGTAGAATGGAATGGAATGGAAAGCAAGCTGGTCTCAGGACTCACAATATATTATTTCCATTTTTAATTTTTAATTCATTAATTTGAGATGGAAAGAAACATTAATTTGTTGTTCCACTTATTTATGAATTCATTGGTTGCTTCTTATATGTGTCCTGATCAGAGATAGAATCTGAAATCCTCGTGTATTGGGGTGATTCTCTAATCAACTGAGCTACCCAACCAGGTCCTCTTTTCTTATTTTTTTCTTTTAAATATATTTTTATTTTTTCAGAGAGGAAGGAATAGGGCGAGATAGAAACATTAATGATGAGAGAATCATTGATCAGCTGTCTCCTGCATGCCCCCTAATGGGGATCAAGCCAGCAATCTGGGCATGTGCCCTTAACCAGAATCAAACCTGGGACCCTTCCGTCTGCAGACCAAGGCTCTATCCACTGAGCCAGATCAGCCAGGACATCTTTATTTTTTAACAGCCTTTTTTCTTCCTGTGATATCCCCCTACCCACACACATCCACATCCACACCTAAGCTCTGCTCTCAGCCCCCACCTAGTACAGATTCTTGGTAAGTACTGTACATATTGACAATTCAGAAAGGAAGAAGGATATTTCCTATATCCCCCGAGTCTATGGAAATCTCTTTTTTAAAGTTGCTTATAAAACCTAAGCAATTGGGAAACACTTTATTCACCTGAGATCTACACAGATTTATAAAAATAATCTGGTGCTCTGGAAGACTCTTTTATATGAAAACCAAAGGCCTAATTTTGTTAATCAAAGTTTCTTAAATTTCAGTCTCCCCATATGTTGAATGGGGACATGCTGATGTCTAGAAAAGTGTTAGAAGTGGGTGAAAGGCCATGTAAATAAAGGTTCCAGTATAATAATCAACAAAGCTAATACAATATGATGGTATAAAGAGTGCTGGGTCCAGAAGTAAAATATCTGATATTAAATGAATGAGGCCTCAGTGAACAAATCCTAAAGAATGTGCACTGACCCATGTATGCAGAATAACTTCAGGAAGAAAGATGGCAAAAGTGGTAGCTTGTGCTTCTTTACAAGCCCTTTTATAAGAAACTAGTTCTCTCAAATGCAAATTAAAATCTCATGTCAAGAATCTCAGGCTTTAAAAGTTATCTTTTTGCCCTAGTTGGTTTTGCTCAGTGGATAGAGTACTGGCCTGCAGACCCAAAGTGTACCAGGTTTGATTCCGGCCAAGAGCAACATACCTTGGTTGCAGGCTCCTCTCTGGTCGAGGCCCCAATGGGGTGCATGAAGGAGGCAACCAAAAAATGTGTTTCTCTTACATCGATATTTCTCTGTCTTTCACTCTCTCTTTCATTCTCTGTAAAAATCAATGGGAAAATATCCTCAGATGAGGATTAACAAAAAAAAAAACATTTTTTTAAATAAGGTTAATAAGGTAAATTTAAAAATAAAAAGAAAGAAAGAAGATTAAAAAAACACATTATCTTTTTGGCCATCAAATTGGAAAAACAATTAAGATATTACTAATTCCTTTGGTAGGCAGGATAGACAAGTGCTCTGGGAAACACTTCAAACACTGCAGGTGGAGGTGTTAGAGTACATTAGAGTCGCATTCTGGGGGCAATTCATGACTTTCAGGATTCTTAAAACTATGCATGCAATCCATTCCACTTCTAAGAATTTATACATGGGAAATAGGATGTGAATAAAAAAGTAGCTATAACGATGCTCACCCTGGTACTACTTAAAATAGAAAGTGCTTAAAGTACAGAAATTAAGAAATTAAGAATGTGGTATCCGGAATCACTGAACTAAGATATTCAAATTCTGACTTAGTTACTTCTCACTGAGATACTGTACATATTACTTTTTTAATTTCCATGTTTGTAAAATAACATTGATCATAATAGAACCTGTTTTATGAGTAGCTGTGAATATTTAATACATCCAATGCACTTAAAGAGGACATATTAAAAGTTCTCACAGCTGGAAACGGTTTGGCTCAGTGCATAGAGCGTCAGCCTGTGGACTGAAGGGTCCCGGGTTCGATTCCGGCCAAGGGCATGTAGCCTGATTACGGGCACATCCCCAGTGTGGGGCGTGCAGGAGGCAGCTGATTGATGTCTCTCATCGATGTTTCTGACTTTCTATCCCTCTCCCTTCCTCTCTGTAAAAAATCAATAAAATATATTTTTTAAAAAAAGTTCTCACAATGTTAGATTATGTTTATTGTAAAAATAGAAATAACCAATATTCAAATAAATTGTTTCATCCTAGCAATGTAGTGTGATATGTCAATTAAAATGTTGTAGCTGGATATTCAACTCGAAAAAAATGTTTCTTATATTAAAGGGAAATACAGATTATAAAATAGTATTTACTGTTATTGAATTTAAACAGAGGTAGTGTTTGAATGAACTTGTTTTGAATTCAAATTTATTTCTCTTTCCAAAAATTTAATTGTAGTTCAAAAGAGCAAACATCAAATAGTGTTCATTTCAGGTCTTTTATCTGCTGTGGTGGGGGTCATTGAGAATTTTTCCTGAGCTAATAAATATACTTTTGGTACTTAGTGAATTGCAATTCAAATGACTTTTCTAAATAATAAAATAGAAGTATTTCTTGAACTAACAGGGAAAGTGCCCCATGCCCTAATAAAGACCCAAGATCTCCTCTAGTTTCATAATGCCACTAGAATAATTACATACCTCAGTTACAGCTCAAGAACTACTACTGCTACCAGCTTTCAAATACCTGTGACAATTTTTAAAAGCATGAACTATGATTCTAAGAAGGTTTATTATGAGATATTCAAAACAGTTATACTTACCAAAAAGTACTGTGGACTTTGAAGAATGATATTTTCATAACGTAAAATTACTGCTAAATGTTAATGCTACCTACTAACAACAATCACTTACTGGTATTGACTTAGTGTAACTTCAGTTTCAATCTCTGAACTGGTGATTCAATTGATTTGCAAAGCAAAAAAGTAATTTTTACCATCTTTCAGCTCATGAATCTCTGAATGCCTAAGAGATAACTACTTGTTACCCAGGTCTTTGCTAGTTCAACAAAAGTCTATCTTCAATCCTCACAAAAGATGCTTGAGCACCCCCTGTTTTAAGCGAATAAATACTATTGCCTGCATGCTTACTAGTACATTGAGCATTACTAATATGAACATCCTTCAATTCTTTCCTAATTTAAAGTTATAAAGTTAGGACCTGCGACTGCCACCAACAGGAATGAAAACACAACCATATGTTTGCATCACATATAATTTTGTAGTACTTTCATATTTATCTCATTATTAATATTAATGACTTTAGATGCAAGATAAAAAAAAAATCTCATACATTTTGACAGCTTTGAACCTCTTTGTTATGGAAGATTTACCTCAACTTTGGGCATTCATCTTTGGGAGTAAAAATGGTAGTGATGTGGTTTGTAAAAACCCTCAGAGGGTGGTGAGCACAGAAAAAAAAAAAGACAAAAGAAAGAGGAACATTCGCAATCAAGCGCCTCCGCCTCCGGAGCTAAATGATGCCAATCAGATGCAGCTGGGAAATGCTATGAGCTGCTCACAGTGCAGGGCTTGGCTGGACTACAAGCGCTTTCCTCGACATCTGGTAAAGGTAAAGCTGACCTCACCACTTCGTGCCTGGGACAGGTAGACTAAAACCCAAAGAGATTAGCATCAATTTCACAAGCTTAGATAACGTGACTATTGACTACGCTCTCTGTTTTTGGCCAAATGGATTCTAACTGTAGCAGTTTAAAACAAAACAAAACACCTTTTTTTCCTGCTTTCTCCCTTAGTGAAATGTAGGTTTGTTGCTTCTGGGTTGAAGCAGATAGTAAGTTACCTTCATAGGACCGCTTTCTGGTTGCATTTATGATTACCAGAATAGAATTACAAATACTCCATTATTACTTCCAGTCCTCAACCAGATGTAAATCTGCTAAGTTAAATAAAGACTTAAAAACTTACGATACTTAAGATTTTTTTTTCTCATTACATTTTTATTTGTCCTGACTGGTATATGAAAGAGAAGAAGTGGGTACTGATTAAGTTCCTTAAATCCAAAAATGAGTGAGAGCAGCACTACTTACTTTCGTAATTCCAAAACAAGCGTCCACTGCTACCTAGGATAAAGTCCTGAGGTTCAGGTTTCAGCTCAGAACCATAACCCCTAGAGTGTTCACAGGAAGAAAAAGTAGTTTCTGCCCGAGAAACGTTGCTTAGGAACTCCAAAGACTTCTAGGCCTCTTTTTTTTTTTTTATCAGCCCTCCATATATTCTTAAGGCACATTTCTCATTTCTGACTTAGGATACCCAAGAAGACTGATTTTGAAAAGCGCTCTGCTTTTTCTTTCACATTAATTTTATTAGCGAGTCCAAAAGAGATCATCTGCCAAATTAGATGTTTTCATGTATTCTTTTGTTGAGTAAGTGTAATCATCAACAAATAAGTTGCCTATTAAAATGTACTCACAATGCAGCTCAAAACAAAATGAACGGTTAAAATAAAAGTTGTTATATCTGAAAGACATTAGACTCAATCTACTGTGGAAAACACACACAAAAAGGACAAATTGGTTGGAACTTTCACAATAATGGAAAATGTTTAATAAACTTAGAATGGTGGGCTTATTAAACCATAGTGTTATTTACAGCTGTAATCCATCAACCACAAACACAAGAACGTGTCTGCGTGGCATGCTACAACAGAAGCTTTATTCAGTTCATTCCGAAAATGGTGGCAAAGTAAATTTCAGTTGCAAATTCACAGATACAAACCTCAAAGTATAAAGTTGTATGTACCAAAAAAAATACAGGTAATATTTATAACAATAACTTACAGATACAAACTAATGATAAACTACAATTTCACAAAGGATTGTAAACATTTTGCACACTTGTCAGTCCTTTCTTTTAGGCAAAGTGCTCTTTTGATGACAAATAAATTAACAGATACACACTAGAGTGAACTATTTCCAGACAATACAAAAAAGTTTTGATTTGTTTTCTTCTTGTAAACATAAGTTTTACCAAAAAAAAACAAAAATGAAAAAAAAATCAATAAAAGTGTCTTGCAGGCCAACTGTAGATACATACCTGGGCAGCAAAGTGATGTTGGAAATGCTTTAGGTGTTAAATAAAAAATTAACATTAATCTTTTCAATGGTATTTTATACATAATAAATGACAAGTTTATATCCTTAATCATTTCTATCCCTGAAAAAGAAATTAGGTATGACTTATTGGCAGTTGTGTCATTGAATGGGGTAACAAAGGCTGGAGTCCAAGAGTTGTTGGTGAATGAGCTACAAAATAGAAAGAAATTTGTGGATCAGTTTTGTAGGGTGAATTAAAATGATTTAAAACAAACAAAACAAACCAAGGTAATGTGCTTTCATTACTCATTACAGCGGAGGGCACCAAGCTATACTCATTCCACTGACCTCAGTAGAAGCATTACCTTATTCAGCATCATGAGTATATTATTAAGTGAGAATCTAAGATGGGTTTACCCCCAAATCTTTATTTTGTCCAACAAGCTTTTGCCACTTTAATGTCCTCCATCCATACCCCATTCACTGCACTTTACCCTTCAGCTAGAAAAACTCATGAGCTTTGTCTGCAGAGATATTGCCAGATTTCATATTGAAGGTGTCTATATATATAAGATGACTCCCCCCTCCCCACCAAATTCTCATTTATGAATGTCTAACTGCCTCTTCCCTAAACATACATCAAACTGCACTTGACTCAGTCAACATGTCTTTCAAATCAACACATCCAATTTTAATGCTAGTGTACATAAATAATTACAATGATATAGGCTCTGATTTTTTATTTAAATGAAACTTAAAATGAAAATTCCACACTTAGCAAGGGCTGCTTTGCTTCAAACACAACCTCCCTTTGTGAGCAACTAGGAAAGCTAGACAATATTTTTTAAAATGTGTCTTAAGGCATATGAAAGAGACCAAGGCAGTCAACTCCCAGAAGAAGAGAGAAATAAAATGAGGCTACTTTTCCCCAAGTTAGTGACAATTTGAAAATACATGTCTGAGAAGTTTAGCAGAGCATTTAGGAGTTAGACTTAGACTGGATGGTAAAAAACAAATATGAAAGATTGGGGTCCACTGAAGAGAAGCCCTAGTTAAAAACAGCAGAAACAAAATAAAACAAAACAGTTTTTGTTGGGGATTTCAACAAGCTAAATCCAACTTGTAGCAACCCAGAAATACACCATCCCTTCTGAGGACTGATGCCTGATTGGATTAAGTTGCTCTCTTCCCTAGCCTATCTTCCTGCCAAAAGCAAAACTAAATACTCTCTGGTGGAAGATATTACCCAGAGCCTAAAATTATTTCTAGTTTTTCATACCCAACATCTGAAGTGCAATAAAAAAAATAGTAAGACATGGCTTGACTGAAAACAAAGAGGAAAAAACAAAAGTAATAGAACAGACCTACAAAAATCCAGATATTGGAGTTATCAGACATGGATGTTATTATAACTAAAATTAATATGACAGTAACTTTATTATGGAACAAAGTGACAGAATAGATTATTTCAGCATAGAAGTTGGAACTGTATAAGATAATGGAATGGAAATTCTAAAACTGAAGTTACAAAAACTAAATTAAGACCTTAATGGATGAGTTTTATATATTAGGTGGAATATGAATTAATGAACTGGAGAATAGAAGGAAATAACCAAATTGAAGCATGGAAGATCAAAAGGCTCGAAAATATGAAATTTTTTCATAAGGGCCGAAACAATATTTGAAGAGACAAAATCTGAGACTTTTTCATAATGAAATACTAAAATGACATATCTAAGTAGTATATCTAGGCACATATTAATAAAACTGAAAGCCTATGGAGAGAAAAATGCTGAGGAAAAAAAGACATTTACTTTCAAAGGAACATTAAGAAGACCAACAGCTGACTTCAGCAGTAAGTGTCAAGTTAATTAACCATCCATATTCTACACAAGAGAGAATGGAAGCTAGAAAACAATGTTATTATGACATTATTGTGCTGAAAAAAGGTATCTACCAACCTAGATTTCTACATACAGAGGAAATACTCATTATCACTGTATCAAAACAATACTTAGAATAAACCTAACAAAAAATGTGTAAGATTACTAAACAATAAAGTCTACAATATAAGAGAGCATTTGAAGATGACCTAAATAAATTAAGAGACCCCAAGTTCATAATATGAAAGACAATATTACCAAGAAGGTAGTTTCCTAGGATGGATTGTTTCAAAACATCAATTTTTCCCCTTTTTTCTGGGGGAGAGAGGGTAGAAATTGACAAGCTGGAAAAACTTATGGAAATGCAAAGGGTCAAGAATATGCAACATAAACTTGAATAACAATGAGATAGAATGACTTGTTCAATAGCATATCAAGAATTATAAGCCTACCATAAGTGAAACAATGAGGTACTAATATATAAATAAGTAAACCAATAAAACTGACACATACATTATATGAACACTTAATTTATATCAAAAGTGCTGCTACAAAGCAGCTAGGAAATGAGTATTTTCCATCAATATAAAAATAAGCTTTGTTCCTAATCTCACACCACATACAAAATTCAATTCCAGATGGACTGAGAATCTAAATGTCAAAATAAAATAAAGTTTATAGAAGACAATGTTTGTGGAATATCATCATTATCTTTGAGTAAGCACAAGTGCTTAAACAAGTCACGAAAAATGCATGGCCCAGGAAGAAACAAAATGATGAAATGGACTACATTAATATTAGGAACTGTGCTCAATCAAACATGTCTCAATAGAGTAGAAAAAGGCAAGCCCCTGAACAGGAGGTATTTGCAACACATATAATCATTAAAAAAAAACTTTGTATGCAGAATACAGCAAGAATGAAAACAAATCAAAGTAAAAAGACAAGCTAATAGATCAATAGGCAAATGACATAAACAGGCTCTTCACAGGAAAAGATATATAGATGCCCAATGGGGGGAAAATGTTCAATCTGATCAGTCACTGAGGAAAAGCAAGTTAAAATAATGAGATAGCACTACACAACCACCAAATAGGCTAAGATTAAGAAGTCACACCATACCAAGTGTTAGTGAGGATGTGGAGTACTTTGAACTCTCATATGCTGCTAGCCCAAGGGTGAACTGCTCCGACTGCTCAACTATTGGAACTGTTATGCAGAACTAACTAAGTTTGAATTTATGTGTAGCTTATGACCCTAATGTTCCACTCCCAGGTACATACCAAATACAAGTGCGAATTAACATGTACCAAAAGGCATGTATAATAAAGTCCATAGCAGCATGTTTATAAAAGCCCAAATTGGAAACAGCACACATGTCTATCAGCCATAGAGTGGATAAACTGTCATATAGTACTACAGTAGAATTCTATACAACAATGAAAACAAATCACTGGTTGTTGCAATAATACAGATGAGACTCATAACCATTGCAACTGGAAGAAGGACGACACACAAAAACACATTCTGTATGGTTCAATATATATAAAGCTCACAAAGAGGTAAAACTAAAACATGATTTTAGAAATAAAGGCAATGTTACTTTAGAAGGGTACATAAGAGAGGATTTCGGGGTGTTAATCGTGCACTACTACATCTGGGTAGTATTTACATGGATATGCTCATTTTATTAATTTATCAAGTTGTGTACTTACTATGTGTGCACTTTTCTGTATGTATGTTTTATTCCAATAAAAATTTTTCTTTAATAAACTAAGTAAACTCCAATCTAAAAATTTGACTGTGAATACTTTCTCTGACCATATGAAAATAAATTATTTAAATATTTATCAGGCGAAAAAACAAACAAAAATATTTCCCAAGTAGAAATCAAGCACTAAGAGTCCTTACCAATATTTGTACTTCAGCTGAAAAGTGAGTGTTAAATTTTTCCCTTAAAATATAGTCACAGAAATAAGAATGTTTGGGTAGTTTTGCTCTCTACTACACTCAACACACACAATATTTTTCAGCTACTACTGAGGTAATATTTCAAACTGTGAATCCCATCAATAATCTAATATTAGAAGTTGTCAGATATCGACTGCTTGGGAAACAGCTGTTAAATGTTTGGATACCTACCATCCATATAACTATGCAGCGCAGTTAACATCGTCCCATCTTGGGGCACGTAGGCAGAATAAGCCATTTCTTCTAACATGGGCGGAGACAGCCTGGAGGGTGGGACAGATGTGACTGGGGCAGAGGAGGAGTGGTTGGGACTGACATGTTTCTTGTGGCGCGCTCTACAATTCTGAAACCACACCTGAGGGAGAAAAACAATGCACCTCTGTCACATCAGCTTCTGAGAACATCCGTTTAGAAAGGGATGCCCTCTGAGTGACTCTCCCATGCAAGTATAGTATGAAGCTAAATAAGTTTTAGAAAGTTCTGCAGACAGAAGAGAAACATTTTTTGTGAAAATATCAATGGTCATTTTCTTCACTCAATAACTATTGGAAGATTTACTTAAAAGCCAATTCTATACTAAACTAGTGCTTTCCCAAATAAAAAGAGACATGGGACTCAAAGAATTCCAAATGAAGGTTCCTAGGTTTTACTACTGGCACTTGGGACAAAAAAGAAAAACAGAAAAAGCCTTTTAAATAGAACTTACAAACTCACACACACACACACACACACACACAGCCCAACAACAACACTAGGAAATGTATTCTTAGACACCTGCTGGACTTATTTCAAATCTTTTTTCAAATGCCTAAAATCCCTACTGAGAACTTAAAGCTTTCTACAAACCCCTTGATTCAGTGATTCCAGGCACATTTTAACCTGCTGGCTTCAATTTCTTCTAGTGAATACAATACAGGCTATCTCCTAAGAAGCATATTAAGGTCAGGCTTACAATAAGAAAAAAAAACAACTAGTAATACTTAAGTAGAATAAAATACAAACAATTTTTTTGGTGAAACAGTTCACAAAATGTAAAAAGCTAACCATCCTCTTATCACTCTTTCCCAGAAATAAAGAAAGCAAATTCAGGGCAAGCAGGCCAAGTAAGTAAGATTAGATTGTCCCAAATGCTTCCAACAATAAACTGCCTATGTCTGAATTCCCTGCCATTAGACAAAATTTGAACTAAAGAGTGTTACATAAAATATCATAGCATTTATGTGCCATCACACCAAATATTTTGTCATGAGGAGAAAGAAAGTGGAAGAAAAAAAAATTAAGGAAACTAAGATAAGAAAATTTGGGGTTTGGGACAAAGGCCGGGGAAAGGTCAGGGGCATACATCTCTGCCCAGGGCTAGCAAAAGGAAATCGGGGCTAAGTAACATGGAAAAGAAGAAAGCTGGAAAAAGATTTATATGAAAATGTTGGCTTGCCCAACTGCTGTCGCAGTTAAGCAGTGACCTATGAACCAGGAGGTCATGGTTTGATTCCCAGTCAGGGCATATGCCCAGGTTGTGGGCTCACTCCCCAATGGGGGACATGCAGGAGGCAGCTGATCAATGATTCTTTTTATCTCCCTCTCCTTCTCCCTTTCTCTCTGAAATAAATTAAAAAAAACATATTTTTTAAAAGAGTATCTTAAAAAAAGAAATTGGCCTATTTCAAACACACAAAACTTTCTTGGGACTCAAATATAGAGGGCTGGTAAAGTATAAACTCAAAGGTTTAATGCTAAAGAAATAAAAATGAATGACATAATGGGTTGTGCAGCCCTGAGCAAGTGGCTGAAAGGGAGTACCCAAGGAATGCTTTAGGAATGAGACTTAGACATGTGTCAAAGAAAAGGAGTGGGAAGTCACAGCCTTCCCCCCATCTTCTAGAATGTTAGACCCTTAGATAACTATACAGAGACCACATTCAAAGTCTCCACTCACACTTCTCTCCACAGGCTCTGAAACAATGGGTGCCACTGCTGTCATCATCCAGCCACGAAGATACACTCATACATTCTCCACCATGTAAATGGGAACTGCTGCCACCTGCCTTTTCCTGGTCAGCACCCAGAAGACATGCACCCAGAGGGCCACATGGAACTTAATATACATGGTACTGTGGTTCCCAGAGTTTTTTCAAAGTATCTTACGACTCCAATAGATTAAATATTGGATGGGACCTACTCAGCTGTTTAAAAAAAATACCAGGCTTTGTAAATAGATACGAAGAAGGCATGACATAAAAAACAAAATAGCTACCTTAGTGCCGAATCAAATAGCTCCTTGGAAAGATCATCAACAGGTAGTCAGCAGAGAGAGATTTGTAAACATAAAGTGTCATGTAATTTGCACAGCAAAATATAGCTGATACCAGACTTCAAAAAATAATTTCTGACATGAGAACTACCAGCTTCAGAATTCAAATACAAGTCCTTCTGACACTCCTCACTGACTTAAAAGTTACTCCTGCTTTGCAAACCTCTAACAAGAGTTACATTTTCTTCTCAGCTATTGCTTTGTTTTTGAATTCTATATTGTAAACTACATAAGCTAGAAGTAGGTCATGTAGACATTCTACAAAAGAAAAGAGTAATGCACAAAATTAACCTCTTCGGGAGCTCAAAGAGCCAAATATAAAAATAATGTATGAAAAATATGTAATTTTAAATTATTTGGAGAGCATGGCATGATGCTGATTTAAGAAAGCTGAGTAATCATTTCAGAGAAAACAAAAGAAAAGAAAAATCCCTTCCTCACATGTAACCAAATCAATTCCAGATAAATTAAAGTATAGGTGTGAATAACTGAAACCATAATGTTTAAGGACAAAACAAAAGCCAATATTGATATCTTTCTCAGTGGAGAAACATAAAAATGACCAAAGCTATGAGAAAAAAAATACTGAGAGGTTTCAATACATAAAAATATAAAAAATTCTATGTGGTAGGATAATGAAAATTGATGATTAGGTGGTAAGCACACAATACATAGATGATATAGTGTAAAATTGTATACCTGAAATCTACATAATTTTGTTAACCAATTTCACCTCAATTAATTCAATAAAAAAAGGAATATTGATGAACTATGAAAGTTTAACATGATAAATAGAAGTCTGTAAAAGTAAGATGGGGAGAAAAGAAACAACCCAATAGAAAAGTGGGCTAAAATAACAACTTTTAAAATTACAAAATGTTAAAATTTATTGATAACGAAAAAATACAAATAAAGACAATGAGATTTTCTGACTATCAAATTGGAAAGGACATTAAAGAAGGATAGCAATAAGGGTTCACATAGTTGGGCAAGAGCAACTTTCATAAGTAACTACTGACAGAATAATTTGGTATGGACTTTCTGGAACTGATTTTTGTGCTGTCGAAGGATCTAAAAATGTTTTAGCTTTTGACTCAATAATCCTATTTCTATAAATGTATCCCATCAAAACTATTGAACAAACATGCAAAGTATGTATACAATATTGTTCACTGAAGCATTCAAATAATAATAAAAAATTGGAAGTAAACTATTCTATGCTTAATATGTGCAGCAATAAAAATGATGTAGTTCTTAGTATGAAAAGATATTCCCAGTAAATGTACTGAAAGAAATAGAACAGTTTTATTATTTTTCTAAAAGTACACAACTCATAATTCACCTCTCTGAAATGGTATGTGAACAGTGATTATAATTAGATACAGAGTTCAAAATAAAATCATCCATCTTCATTTTATTATCTTAGTACAATGACAATCTGACCTGTTATTCATGTCTCTCCAAGTAGACTTTAATTAGTAAAGGTGAGACTGTCTCTATGTATTCAGACCACTGTTTCTATCTAATCTTTGCATACAACCTAGTTTGCATATTAGAATCAAGGCCTAGTCTTTAAAACATTTTTCCTTAACTTTTTTAAAATGTGCCCAGTGATAGAAAGTAGGCTGGGCAAACAGATCATGATTACTATTTGAGATCACAGTTATTAACTCTTCAAAAATATTGTGAAGGACTAAATGTTTAAATTATACACACACATATATTCTATATAATAAAAGCTTAGCATGCAAATTGTCCCCTCCACCAGGAGTTCAACCAGGGAGTCGGGGCTGGCAGGGGGAAAGGAGGGAGGCCTGACTGGCAGCAGGCAGCCAGGGCAAGGGAGAAAGGACCCAGCCAGCTGCTCCCACCACTAGGGACCCTATCAGTGCACATATTTCATGCACTGGGCTTTTCGTATACAAATAATATACTGTGAGGCAAAAGTAGGTTTACAGTTGTGAATATAGGAAAGAGTTTATTCTTTTATTATTGTATTATTTTCCATAAGAACAATTGTTAATCTACGTTTACAGACTCCATATGTATATTTTTGTATGCTAGTACTCCTTCCTTTGCTATCTTATCAAAAATATTTAAATTCAATCCTTACATATTTTTTTCCTTTTTATTGAATTTAGTGGGTGACACTAGTTAACAAATTATACAGGTTTCAGGAGCCAAATTCTCTAACACATTATCTATACATTGCATTGCGTGTTCACCACTCTGTCAAGTCTCCTTTCATCAACATTTTCCCCCTCATACCTTTTCCCATACCCCACTCTCTCCCTAATCCTCACATATTAAAACCCACTATCCAACAATATATACTTGCTCTAATACTGGTGACTGAAATACCTAAAACTTATACCTAATTAAATTAAAGACCTCTGTCTGAGGTCTTTATTTCTTCAAATAATTAGAAAAAGACTTAGAAAACCCTCAATTTTACTTTGCTTTCAACTTCAAACTAATGGAAAACATAGTAGTCATGAGTCTAACAGCTGCTACAGAACATATTGTGTCTGAAGGATTTTGAAGGAAGTTTCCCTTCCAGCCACAGGAAATCACTACCTCCAATAGAAGTCCATGCCATTTGTATATACTCTCCTACTGAGAAAGGTCTACATCATGAGTGAAATCTATCTTTTCCTGCATTCCCTTGCAGAGACCTGCTTTTGCTTGTGTTAATTTCTCAAATGTTTTGAACTGTGAATGTTACTTAAAAGTATTTTCTATTTCTTTGATCTCTCTTTAAGAACTTGGCACAGTTGAGCACCTCCATCTTGAACCCATCTCACTCCTTTGACTTCCATGATGCTTCTACTTATTTTATCCTGGCTGTTACTATGTTCCACTCAAACACACCTCTTGCCCTGCTCTCTCCCTAAAATCCATTCTTCACTTTTTACTGCCTATAATCCTTTCTGAAGGGTCTTTACCCAATCTCATAGCATTAGATCTTTTTGCTCTAGTTCTGTTCATCCTCAAAAAATACCTATTTACATGTCCAATGGCACCATCATTGCAGAATTATTAGAGGGAAAAAGGAATTCATCTCTGTATTACCAAACTCGCTTTCTTTTTACCTGAATATTTCTGTTAATAGCTCCATTCCCATGAATATTTTGACTTCAAATCTATGAGTCATCTTTGACTTCTCTCTGCTTCCCCATTACAGTGTCTGGTCCTTTTCTTGTGTCTCCAGCATCCAGCACTTGCCATCAGTGGACAGTCAATAAAATGTTTCTCCATGAATTCTAGGCCACCTCACCCATTATTTTCTTAAAAAAAAATTACTCCTTTCATGGACATCCAACTAATCTGCTTATTTCTATCTCCCCTCTCCCAACCCTAATTCATCTCATGTGCTGTCAACAACCTTTTCTTCGTAAAATTATATATCATGACTTTCTCCTGAAAAGAACTCTGCATTTACATATCTCTCCAAGGTCAGCTCCACCAATTTCTTCTCCCACAATTTGCAAACATAAATCTTACATTCTGACAAATTTGTTCTAGCTGAGCTTTCCCTAACTTTGTTCACATCACTCCTTCTACCTGGATCTTTAACAAAGGCCATCAACACCCTCTACACACATACACAATCATTCACATACATAATCATAGAAAAGTAGGAAAAAACACTGACCTTAGAACCAGATCTAGCTTGGAACATCCATTGTCTTTTTTAGCCTGAGGATCTTAGGGTTGCTATGAGCAATGAATGAAGCAACTTGTACAAGGAGTCACTTACCAAATGATAGCCCAGCCCAAGCAGGGTTAATTATCAAGTTTTTTTGAAAAAAAAATCATTTAGAGTGTGAAGTGACCTAACATTCACAAAGCAATGCACATTCATAAAGACCTAGAATAGAAATGTTAGTATCTTTTGATTAATATTTAAAACAATCACCTGTATCACACGTCTGCTCAAGCCTGTCCTTTCTGCCAGTTTCTGGAGGGTCTGTGCATCTGGGTTGTTGTCCTGAGCAAACTGTGCCTGCATCACCTAAAAGATATGTAAGTGGTAAGTAGCTAAAAAGAATCAATCTTCTGCATCTTGATAATAGGGGAAAAGACATGCACAAGGAAATACTTATATTTTATTATTTGAAAGTCAATATGAAAGAGTGCACATTTTGTAAATTTACATTAAGTTGCTATGTTAAAATATTTTTTAAAAAAAATCAATTTCAACATAAAAACTTGTTTCTCAACTATGCTTTAAAAATAAGCTCACTTTTTCTTTCTTTCCATACTTATAACCCACAAGCATAGGTAGTGTTAAGTCTATTTTTTTTTCTGTTCTGTTAAAAAGTGATAGCAATGAGGGTAAGGGGGAGGAGACATATGTACTACTATTTGTAATACTTTAAAAAATTAAATTAAATTTTTAAAAAATCCCCCAAAATGTGTTAGCATTAGACCCCTGGCCAAATGGCTTAGTTGATTGGAGTATCATCCTATACACCAAAAAGTTTGTGGATTAGATTCTTTATCAGAGCACATGACTAGGTTGTGGGTTCAATCCTGGTTGGGGCATGTATAGGAGGCAACCAAATGATGTTTCTCTCTCACTCTCTGTCTCACTCTCTCTCTCTCTAAAAATCAATAAACATATCCTCAGGTGAGAATTTAAAAAAAAAAGTGTTAGCATTATAAAACTTTTAAAAATACAAAAATCACATACAATTATCTCTAACTCTACTGAGCTAAATAGGCTCAAGGCCCCTACTACAATTTTTATTAGTCTACAAATAGTACACAGCACAACAAATGTATTCCACTTAATTGCCATCATTTCATCATTAATTATTTTAAGCACTTGCTCTAAGCAAAGAATATTGAAATCTTAAAAAGAGACACCCATCTGCACTGAATAAGAATTTCTCAGGATCTAAACATCTATACATTGAAAAAATCCCCACGTGATTCTGATGTGACTCTTTGGCTTGGAACCACTGTGCTAAGTGATGTGAGATAGCACTACATTAAAAAAAAACATGTTCCTGATCTCAACTTCCCAGGGCAGAGATTCAGACATGCCCATAACTACCAACGAAAGTTAAGAGGTATGGAAATTATTTGAAATCTTGCTTCCTGGCATATGTTATATTTATTTGTTTGATTCAAATAAAATCTTATAAAAGTTCAGAGAGAGAGAAAGAGATATAGAGAGAGTGCTCTGGAGGTACCGAGACCAGAATAAAAGCATAAATTAACAGCTTTCAGTTTTTTTTTTCAGAAAAGATTAACCATGGGAATCAAATGGGACATTTCTATTTTATTATTAAAAGTCAATCAATCCAGGGGAGTATTATCCCATATAATAGAAGGCTGATATGCAAATCAACTGGTGGAATGACCAGTCGCTATAATGCACACTCACCACCAGGGGACAGATGCTCAAGGCAGGAGCTACCCTGGTGGTCAGAGTGCTCACACAGGGGGAGCACCCCTGAGCCAGAAGCTGAGCTCATGGCTGGTGAGCAGAGCAGTGGTAGCAGGAGACTCTCCTGCCTCTGCAGCAGTTGGACATCCTCTGAGGGCTCCCGGACTATGAGTGGGCACAGGCTGGGCTGAGGAGACTGCCTCCCTACCCAGTGCATGAATTTCATGCATCAAGCCTCTAGTAAAATATAAAGAATTATAGCCTGGCCGGTGTGGTTCAATGGGTGAGTGTCAAACTATGAATCAGGAGGTCACAGATTCCTGGTAAGAGTGCATGCCTTGGTGATGGGCTTGATCCCTAGTAGGGGGTGTGCAGCAGACATCCAATCAATGATTCTCTCTCATCACTGATTTTATATTAGAAAGAAGATAGGGAGTTTGGCATGCAACATGATTGTGCATGTCCATGGGCATGGGATAAGGATGGGTGACCAACTAAAGACTTTAACTCTGCTGGCCTGGACACCATTGCAGCAGGCCATATGAATTACATTCTCCAATATGACCCTCATATAATATTTACTATCTTTTGCCAGTGCCCATTTCAAAGGATAGCTAAATAAGTCATTGGCAAATTTAGTTTTCCCTAGCATAGTGGTCGGCAAACTGCAGCTCGGGAGCCACATGTGGCTCTTGGGTCCCTTGAGTGTGTCTCTTGCACAAAATACCATGGCCTGGGTGAGTATTTTGAAGAAGTGGCGTTAGAAGGAGTTTAAGTTTAAAAAATTTGGCTCTCAAAAGAAATTTCAATCGTTATATTTGGCTCTGTTGACTATGAATTTGCCGACCACTGCCCTAGCAGAGCATTTTCTGAGGGCTAAGGGAATGTCTTATTCTTCACATTCCCCCTCCTGTCAATAGTGTTTGTGTTTGTGTTTGTGTTTGTGACAGAATGAACCTTGACAATGGGAGGAAAATCTGAAGATAGTGTGGTTCACCAATGTTGTTCTCAGAAACCTTATGTGGTTTACAGATTATATAATTTTTTTCAGTTAAATTTTCTCTGATTAGTGACTCTTCTAGAATAAAGTTTTCCTGGCTTCCTGTCTAACTCTGTCCACACATTCACTGTAAACAGTACCTATATTTTTGGTTTAAAAATGGGTAGAATCAGGCTAAAAGTTCATGATTATGCCCAGTTCGTTCTTCCTTTTCTACTGCAAATGTGTTATTTCATATGCAAATAAGTTGTGTTTATAGGAGGCTGAGTGTGTAAATCTCAAAGAGAAAAACGAGTAAGCAATTATCTTTGTGTTTTTTTTTAATTTTGAAGGAGAAAAGCATTTGCTTCCAAAGCCACTATTGATCATTTATAGAACAAAAACAGCATGCTTTTCACAAATGCATTTCAAATTCACAAGTTTAATCACAGAACCAAATTACATTAAATAAAGCAATTTCTCATCAAGGAATAAAGCAACATTTAAATTAACACTGATGGTTTAGGGTTGGATTATACTAAAGGAAAAGTAAGATATACTTATCAGTGTTTAGCCTCAGAAAAAAACACACATAACCCTTTGAATTTGAACTTAGTTTTATTATTCTCCAATCACTAATGATGCCCAAAACCACCCTACTTTTAACATGATCAAGGAATAAGCCTATAGAGACACTCTTTTAAAGCCAAAAATTCTACCAGAAATGTCAGAATTCTGCAAAATAGCAGCAGACCAACTGGATCTGAAAGTAGATTAAAGTAGGTGCTAACCTTGGCACGTTTAATATTAATGATCATTGAGCAAGTGCATTTAACTACAACAAGCAAACTAATAATAGTGACTGAAACTTCTTAAATGTCATTCCTACAAAAAAAATATTTGAAATATTTTGTATTTTATTTGTAAATGTGAAATGACTTTTTCTTCCTATAAGTTTCTAAAGAATTTTGGCAATTTTTCTTGTTTATTCCTCCCTTTTTAATTCTACTATGTTTAACTCTACTACTTCATGTATGATCTTGACCTACTGATCATCTATCATACTTTATTATTTTACTGAAAGATAGGACAATTTAACAATGAGGGTATATCACCTGATTTATTAGAGGTTCTAACAAAATATAATTCAAGTTTTTAAAAATCTATAGCTATTCTAGATTCCTAAATTAAAAAGAACCACTTGAGGACAGAATGGAGCTAGATTTTTTTTAGTCATCCCTGAAATAGGTAAATACTAGTAAAGATTGAATAAATGAGAGCATGCTTTGAAAGCATATCATTTCTGCTTTCATTTTTCAAAACTGATGATTCTGATACAAATTTTTAAAAACATGATTCCAGTACATTTTAAACATTAACTTCACCTGAGGATGTTCATTGATTTTTATAGAGAGAGAGGAGAGGTGGAGAGGGGGCAGAGAGAAAAACATTGATGTGAGAGAGAAACATTGATAGTTTGCCTCTTGTTTGTGCCCTGACTGGGAATCGAATCTGAACTTTTTGTTGTATGGGATATTGCCCCAACCAACTAAGTTACTTGACCAGGGCCACAACACATTTTCATATAATAATACATGACTAAATAGTTTGTGTACATTTGCAAGTAAAACGATAAGGCCATCTACAAGATTCAGTATCGCACTCCTCTGTTCTAGCTGCTGGAGTTTTGTTAGGCACAGACTCATAGTCTCCTCGGAGGCCAAGCAAAATGAAAAGACCAGAGGTTTGGGAAGCAGGGTCCATATCTCTTCTCTGCCATTCCCTTGGCAATCTGCCCGGAGAAAAGTTCCTGCACCTCTTGAATGAGGCTACCTACATCAAGGACTTGTAAGAATTAAGGAAGAAAATGCCTGTCATAGGACTTGGAGCACAAAGTTCTCCACAAATATAATTCCCTTTTTATTTAATCAATATTTATATTCCCATATGAGATTACCTAAAGTGGTTTCAAAATTTCACAACTGTAATTTTAATAATAAATTTTATATGACATTAGAGTTATCAGTTTTATAATTAAAACTATAACCAGCTTTTATGGGAATGGCTGACTTTAAAAACAGAATATATTTTTTCTAGAGATTCCATTTTCTCACACACCTTTCAGCTACTGGGTATTCTGCTGCCAGGTCACCCATAGGTACTCATATCTCCTAAGTTAGGGTTTTTTATTATCTTCATTGCAATCCAATGAGGCATCCAGTAAAGCAAGGTTCAAGCAGAGATATTTCTTTCATTTGCCTTATCTTTCATTTATTACTTATTGACCAGGTATTCTATGCCTAAGTTAAGAAGTCCAAAACAATCTGAAAATTTTCCAGAATGGCTTTAGATTTTAATGCTAGATTGCTTTCAAATATCATTAAGTTGCTTTGGAATATTTGTGCCACAATAAAGTTTCTTTTTTAAGCATTCTCAAAATAAAAAATTATCTTCTTGAAACACTTATATTCATCTTAAGTACTGAGAAGCCTTAAAATACTATATGTGACTTTTCAAAAATTACCTTCACTTATTTGTTAACATTATATAAATATACTTTAAAGTTTGAGCTAAGATAGATACAATGTATAAAATAGCTAGCAATACATAGCAGGTGCTCCATAAATGCTACTTTACATTAACATGAAATACTTCAGCCACATTAATCTTTTAGAAAACATAATTTTTTATCTTAAAAAATGCCAGAAAGAATAATTATATGTGTAGACTTAAATATAAAGGAGTAATTATTTAATAGTTTTCTTGACAATTCTCATAAACCAAATCGATGACAATTATACTTAGGACAACTAAGCTGAAAATAATACCTCCCTTTTCATGGGACATAACCAACCTACTCAGAAAATGTATAATCTTGTCCATTAAAAGACTCATTGTGGTTTGTTAAAAAGACAAACACGTCAGTGTCCTATAGACTCATTGTATGACTCTTTATGTTGAATTCCCAAATATTTTGTTTGCTATTGCAATTATATGCAGTAATGTAAATGCCTGGGTTAAACTGATTTTATCAGGAAGTCAGGACAGACTAACATTTTGCTTCCACTTTGATGTCAATGCCAGCAGATCCCAGAAAAACAAAGCTTGAATTGAACATTGATAAATATTTTAGGGCCAAATGTGTATTTCATACACTACCCAAGTTTTTTCCACACAGAGCATAAGCTAACCTTTTTTAAAACATAAACATGATTTTAGACAGCATAAAGTTGTATTTCTTGGGGGTAGGGTGGGGCTTCAAAAATCATAAATTCATTGTCACGTCTACCTGGAGCTGATCTGCGGTAAAGCTGGTCCGAGCCCTTTTTGCTGGTTTTGGATGATTAACATCTTGCTCGGTGAGGAGGGCACCTTCCACACTAATCCCGTTGCCTACATTTAAAAAACACATCGCACATGTTGGTAACTCAGATGGGTTCAGCAGTCATGCAATAATAGGTTTCTTACATCTATTGCCTTGGAGTAAAAGTATACATCTTCTAGATTGACAAACCCCTTGAGTTAAGCTTTTAAAATATATTTTATTGATTTTTTACAGCGAGGAAGGGAGAGGGATAGAAACATCGATCAGCTGCCTCCTGCACACCCCCCTGGGGATGTACCTGCAACCAAGGCACATGCCCTTGGCCGGAATCGAACCTGGGACCCTTTAATACGCAGGCCGCTGCTCTATCCACTAAGCCAGACCAGTTAGAGCTTGAGTTAAGTTTTTAAACACATTAGAAATAGACTATTAAAACAGTAATCCATATGAAGTCTTGAACATTTAGTCACAAGTACAAAATGTTAGAAATACACATCTAAATAAAGTTCATCCTTAGGAAGGCAAAGACAGAGAAAGGACAAGTTACAAAAAGCAAATCGGAATCTAAACTCTCAAGTCCTTAGACTGAGAATATGGCACAATGCTAATACACATGGCATGGCTTTCCCTGTAAATAAACAGATGGAGACCACCACTAACAGTAAAGTGCTTAATGAGTTTTACCACAATTACACTGCACAAAATAATGCATTAAAGGGATCTGGAGGAAAAATTGTTTTTATTCCTGTATTTACTGTTCCAAAATACTCAAAAGTATTTTAAGTATATATTTACCATTTTCCACTTCTCTTTTTAAATTATCCAGCATGCAGTCATAATGCACTCTGCACAGGACTTTCTCTTCCACCAAAGCAAACTCCTCTCCCGTGGAAAGTTGCCTTTTGCAAGAAAAGCAGGCAAAGCACGCCAAGTGATAGACATTGCCCTTGGCCCTCCGGACCCAGTCAGTAGAATGGATGTGCCTCCCACAACGAGAACAGCGAGTGCCATATCTTCTACATAAATAGAAGGGTAGGAGGTGAAGATTTTAATACTTGGTGACATATTCATCAGTTTGAGATTAAACTAATGCGTTACATTACTCATTGGATTAAGCTAAGTATTTAATTCTTTTGAAACTAAAACAGGAATTGATTATTTTTCTGAGTCAGTATGGTAAGCAATCAAGATGAGATATGGTCATAATTCAAACCTATTTATAAAACAGAAAATTCTCATTATTACCTTAAAGGAAGACTGGATTTTTTTTTAAATAAATGAAATATACATTTCAATATCTCTCTTGTAATAAATATCAGTGCATTTTAAAAGACCCAAGATACCATTACACACACACACACTCTCTCTCCAGATCGAAACCTAAAAATACAAAAGCATACCACTGAAGATATAAATATTGGTCTCTTAAAACCAAGTTGAGATCATTAGAAAATACTTTAAATACCATTTTTTTAAGTTAAGACATTACAATATTTGAAACTGCTATTATAAAAGAATGAGGAAAACAGTAATTGTTCACCCTAGGGAGAATAAAAGGAAGGAAAACTCAGAAAACACTATTGCATTGCTAATCATAGGGAGATGGGAAATATTACCTAAAACTTCCAGAGACACATCTGAACATTAAATGCAGATTAATCTTAACAAAATTCCAGATGTAAATATTTCTTTTTCTCTTAGTCCAAGTGACTCTTCGCCACGTCTCCTTTCACTATCGTAATCATGGCTTGTCATACCCATGCCGCAGATAAGTATATATGTCTATGTCTATTCATTAATATATCTTTAGAGGTATTGCCACTTAAAAAAATTAACCTGAAAAACTGTATCCTAAAAACACATTTCAGAACATAAAATATGAAGCGTAAAAACATCCCGAAGAACTAGACCTTCAAGAAGCCTCTGAAACCAAATCTCTCAAAAGACTTTAGATTGCCATAAAACATTAAGATTAGCATATCCTAAGTGAAAGACAAGGCAGATTGCTACTATTTTTTGAGGAAATGGAAAGCATATCTGATGAGAAATATATATATTTGGTAATTATAAAATTCTGTGCCTTTATAAAATAAGTGACTCTGGATTTCATGAAGTGCTTTAAATTACCTAGCAATTTATTCAAATCCATTACTAAACTCTCTGAAATCAGTTTTTGAAACTGGGTATAAACAACATAATTTGTATTACAAACTTTATTATGTAGTATTAACTTCCAATTTCACAATGAACATTCTTCATTTGGAAATGCAAATTTAAAAATATGGTGATATTTTTAAGTCATGCTTAAGAATTTCTAGACATATATTTATAAAGAGTTGAGTTATATCTTAGAAGAAACTGTCCATTTAAATAATTACAAAGAGATGACTCAGAGAAAATGTTACATTTAATAGCTCAAGCAAATATAATCTCACAAAATAAAGGTCAAAGAATAGACAAAAGAAACAGGATTTTTAGGCAGAATATTTAGATTTGGTGCATTTCTAATATTGGGACAGACAATTCTGATTAATTTGGTTTATCACAGTCTCCAAACTGCTGACATTTTATAGGTGTATAACTAGGGACCTACAGTAAACAGGTCAAAGCTTAAACAAAACCTGGGTTCCACCTACCCCCCATAATCATTTCATCTTACCACTCTCCCAAAACAGGAGCTTTCTCACAATAAGTCATCTTATATTTCATACTTTATATCTATGCACAGCAAAGAAGTTCTTAATACCTAAAGATTTCATTTACCAAAGTGGGCATAATTACCTAAAAATCATTTTTGTATACTGAAGTCCTAAAACATCTAAACACATTTATTTGTTGTAATACAAATGATACCTCAAAGATATAAAGCATTCTCATTTTGAAACCTATTACATGAGAAAAACTGGGCTTCAATAAATAAAACTGGACAAGAAAGTCTATTTACAAAATTCTCTTTGAATAATAATTTATTAGAATATCTACTTACTAAAAAAAAAATCACAGAGTACCTGAAATAATCAAGTTTGCAGAAAATGTCTTTATCTTTAATATAACAGCTGGTATGTCTTCCTAAGGAGGTTCTGCAGACACTGCAGGAGAGACACCGAACATGCCAGCACAGGTCATTCACCTGTGAAGGAAAAAGGGACAGATGAGAACTCATTCTAATACTTAAGAGGGTAGTTGCTGGTTTTGTGTATTAGGCAATTTAAAAAGCTGGTGCCTTCATGTTTTAATACACACTCTGAATGTTTCCATTGAAAAGGTATAATTTACACAAATATGTGTATAGATATATTCCCTTAGACCTACCCAGAAAATCACAATAACATATTCTATATTTTGTGTTTAAAAAAGTGGTGTTTTTTTTTTTAATTCCTTTAAAGACTTCAGGTGTTTTTTTGTTTTGTTTTGTTTTTGTTTTTTAAAAAATAGAACTTCTATGAACACAGAGAAAATTCCTGAACACTTTAAAGTCCTGCATACTGGTTTATTTTTCCTTTTACCAAATTCTTCCCACCATGAAACTTGTTAGAAAAAAAAAAAAACTCACATACCTCTTCAATCTACTTTTTGGCCAAATTATTATACAATGTGCACTGGTTAAAATGAGAAAGAAAGACAGTGAAAAATAAGTTTTCTGACGATAAATACTTACCCTTACAAAGAAGTCAGGGATTAGATTTTGCTTACAAAACAGAAATGCTAAGGTAGACTTAAGCCCTGGCTCCCGCTTAACATTAAATAAGAGATTCAAGGAGTAAAGTATTGCAAACCCTACTTAATGACTTGACTACTGGAGAAAAAAATAAATCTAATTATAACTGGTTTTAAAAAGGCACCCAAGCATTGTTTGCCATTTATGCTTCAAGAAACGAGGCATAAAATGGTGATTTAATAAATCACAGCCCTTTATATGTTCTAAGTAGGAAGATGAAATACTATCAGTTCAGGGAACAAATTATAATTACCCCTCACCTTAAAATGGTGCCATCACTCTATAAGCACAACTTTAACCTTGGAGAATAAACATGTGTGTTGGACTGAACTTGCCTTAATGCAGACTTCTAAAATCTGTTCTTGTTAAATGGACACAAAAACAAGATTTATGCTTAATTAAATTTAATGTAAAAGAACAGCAGTGATGCAAAAACGAAATATATACTCTACAAATGGATATAATGCTTAAAATAGGAATTAGGTAATTTGGGAAAATATGAAATATACCTTTTGCTATACTATTTCATAATAAAGATGATCTGTCCAAATTCTATCAGATTAGCACCACTCACTGTTCATGAAATATAAAAGGTACTTTGAAGCTGAAAAAAAAAAAAGTTTCACTGGCTTTTAGTTATGTGTCTCTTTCCAGAGCATTAATGAGAGTATCATTTGGGTAAATTTTTTAACATCTTAAGTTTTTGTTTTGTTAAAAAAGATGTATATATTCACTACACAAGAAAACATGGAAAGCAGCAAAAAAGCAACAAAATATATTAACAACAGTAAATACTGCCCTGGAAATAAAGATATTTTTTCCTAAAAGGGGCCCAATTAAAGATTAGAAGTATGGATTTTCTTTCATATTCCACTATTTAGGGCCTTCTTCTGCATTTTTATCTTATCCAACTTTTAAAAATAAACAAACAAACACGAAACAAAGGTAGATTCAGGTTTTAGGCAGAGTTATGACAACCCTCCAATTCCGTAACGCTAGACCCAGTGCCTAATTTTCCACGTCCCTCAAACTTTATTTTAGAAAACAACAACAACCAAGCAACCTCTTTCATCTTCCCTTTCCCCATCCCCAGAGGAAAGTAAGGTGAAGACAGAAAATTCTGATGACTATAAACCTTCCCTGAAGGCTGGTATAGACCTAATCTGTACATGTATATGTGTGGCAGACTACATCAGAAAACCCATCCAAACAACAGGGCACTGAAGTAGGAGATGGGGCAATAGATGCATCTACTTCCTCTTGTACTTTTTTGTGTTAACGACATTTTATTTGCCTCGTGATATATTGTTTTTCTATATGAAACAATTTACATCCTCAAATACTCTATTACATCCCATAATAACTATTTTTTAACCAGTGATTTTAATTCAATTGTGTCTGGATAAGGGCTCAAAATGGGAGGAAAAAGAATTCAGAATTCAGAATTTTTATATAATCATAAAGTATTAAACTTTTGTTAGAGCTAATATACTAATATGTACAGGAAGGTAGAATAAGACTGTACACATAAGACTTCATGGGGAGGACTCCAGTCCTATTACAAAGGAAAGCTTGGGTAACTTAGATATTTCATGTAATGCAAACAAATAATAATATACAAATTAACATATATAAGGTGAACACTAGAAACTATTTCAGAGGGTGTGTTAAGAGTCACTTGGCAATAGGTTTTCCTTGGGTCCTTTCTACTATGAAGTGTTAAAACATTTATGGATCCTTTTAGAAACATTCTTAAACATTATACTAATTATGGAGAGGGCTCATTGAAAACAAGCTCCTTTTTGATTCAAAAGATGCTTTCTAAATATTTCAAAAGGCCCCAGGTCTAGCAACATTGAAAGAGGGGATCTTAAGGATGCAGATTTAAAGAGAAAGCCATGTTAATTTTTCAGCTGTATGAATTTCAACCACTGATAAAAACAAACTCAATCACTTCTCAATGTTTTCACCAAAACTTCTTTTGGTGCTTTATCGGGGTTGTTATCTATAGGGTATCATTTCCACTTTACAGGTGATTGAGATATAAATTTAACGAACCCCACACTAACTTGCTTTTTGAACTCATACTCTTCATAATTAATATTATTGTTTGAAAAGCTGGGGTGGGGGTTTGGTGAAGACAGAATAGAAAGTGAATGGGTTTACTACTAATTCAGTGTAGGAGAGATCATTAGTTTAAATAGTGGTTTTAAAGAGCGATTGAAGTTGAAAACCCATAGCATTAAGATTAAGACGCATGGGACCTTGATCCTGCAGGCAATGACATGAGTAACCGTGCCTGCCAGCATTTATACTCCGAAACTCCCCCACAGTATTTTAAGAGAAGTAAAACAAATTAAGACAGACAGTCTACTCTCAAACCATTTGAAGCACTTCATCCCTGGCTTCTTTCTTTTCTTCCTAACTTGGCTTCCATTTCCATATTTTCCCCTAAACACTGGAGATAACATTTTTTAAAGCATGGGGTGGCCTTTAAGTATTAAATCTTAATGACAGGAGTGAGGTACTGAAATGGTTTCAGGTAACAGTAAATAAACAGAAAACTATATGTAAAAAAAAAAAAAAATCTGTCCAGAAAAGAGCCTTTAGGACGATTTACAAAGGTTCTCGCCAAACTAGACACTGCAAAGTGGAATCAGCCAATATATTCCGACCTAGAACTCTCAGATGCAGGCCGGGGTGAGGGACCTACGGAACCCGGGGCTCATTATAAGCAACTAGGCAGGACCCTGGTTCAGAAAGGGTAGAAGGGTTTCTCCATCTCGGTTCCTCTGCAAATTTGGTGGCTGACTCCCGTTCATACACCCGAGGCGTGTCGGCAGGGCACTTCTAGACCAAGACGGTCACACAGGAGCTCATTTGCAACACAGGAGCTCATTTGTAACAACAACTTGGGAGATTCTAAGACTTCTTCCCCAGCGCTTGCCCACCGCAGGAGTTGCCCTGGGTTGGGTCAGTTTTGCTTTGAAAGCGTACAACCTCGAGGGAGACCTTGAATGGAAAAGAGGGGACAAACACACGTTTCCCTTCCCCCGGGGTTCCTCGGGGAGCCCGCTCCTGGGGCCTCGCGGCTCCGCCCTACCTTGAGAAGGTACTTGTCCACGATCTCCAGGCCGCAGCTGTTGCACACACACTTGCCAGGGGGACAGACGGAGCCCGAGGCCATGGACCGGGGCGAGGACGACGGGGACAGCGGGGCCGAGGAGGAGCACGAGTCCTCGTCCCCCGCTCCCTCGGGGCTCACCTGCAGGAAGCCGCGAGGCGCGGTCGCAGGCGGTTCTAGACCCCTCCTCCTCTCCTGATCCCACGGATCCCTGGGACGCCCCCACCGCCTCCCCCGCTTTCTCCAGCAGCTCCCCCCCCCCACCGCCACCCCCACTTTCTGCCCAGTTCCCGACTTCTCACTTCTCCGCCCTCACCCCGAGTCCAGAGTCCAAGCTCCAGCCACCACCACCCACTGGGGCTGGGACCCCTGACCTCCAGGACCCAGGAGGGAGCCCCACCACCCGGCCCAGCGAGCCACGCAGGCTCAGCTTTCCACCCCGCCCCGTCCCCGGACCCTCCCTCCACCCGCTCCCCGTGGGCCAGGGGGGCCCCCTCGGGAAGGAGCGCGGGACAGCGGCGCTTCCCCCGGGGCCGCTTCCCGCCGCAGCCAGGTCAGCCGGCACCTGCGCCCCTCCCCACTCACCAGTCCCTCGTCCCCGGCGCCTTTGCGAGTCCTCCCGGCCGCCAGGGCTGCGGTCCGCCCGCACTCTTCCGACATGAGGCCCTGGCACTGCGGGGTGGGAGCGGGGACGGGGGTTGGGGAGGGGAGGAGAAACGCAGGACAAGTTCAGAGCCCGCACCCTCGGCGCCGAGCCTCAGCTCCGCCGCGCGCGGGGCGGGCTAATGAAGGCCCGGCGCGCGGGCCGTGCGTGCGGCCGTCAGGGCTCCCGGGCCGGCTCCGCGGACGGCGGCGGCTGCGCGGCTCCGGCGCGTGGCGGGCGAGGCGGCCCCCCGAGCGCCGAGGGCTCGCCGGGCGCGCGCGGCGGCGGAGCTCTCGGGGCGCCGGCTCCCCAGCTCTCTCACCCGGGCACGCCGGCTCCCCGCCCTCCCGCCGGGGGTAACAAGTTAATAGCAATCATCCCGGCACAAAAGCACTTTCTTTCTAGACGTCAATCACCGTGGGGCTGGGATCCACCGGGCTAAATGGGGTGCACAGAGGGAAGAAGGGGCAGGGGGGGGGGGGAGAAGAAAAGAGGGCTGAGGAGGGGACGTGGGGGGAAGAAACTTGATTTCTTTAATAACCTCAATTAAAAGAGCAAGACATATTTTTTTTTTAAAAAGGGGGCTTTTTGAGTTGGATAGCCCGAAAGGTGAAGAGGTTTAATAGGATACTTGAAAGCTAATTACGGCGGGATTTAAGACGCCTGGTGCTTGTTCCGATGATAATTTGAATGGAAATGCTTCAGATTCAACCGAGCCGGCAGCTCTCCCGTAAACTTGCAGCAATTAGAGCGGCGAGTGATTTACACTCGTTTCTTTCAGGTGTAAATTGCCACTTAGGGCTCAGTAAGTCAACATGTGAGCTACTGGAGGATTATTTTTAACCGGCGCAGAAAGCGTATCGAATAATGGAAAATATCCAGCTGAATTTAATTTGCGCTATTAAAAAAAAAAAAAAAAAAAAACCAACTCACCCAACCTCGGTCAAAATGTTTTAAAGTAACAACGCTCATTACTCAAATGTTGCCGAGCGCTTGCTAGAGATTTTTGTTCTTAAACGAAAACGCAGCCTTTCCGGGCGTTTCCTGCTTTCTTTTCCGAAAACTCCAGCGTGCTGCGGGGTGGGGTGGCGGGGTGCGCGGTCCAGCGGCCCACACCTCCGCACTCCGGACTCTCGCCTCCCTCGCTCTCTCCCCCTCTCCCTCCCTCCCCGGGCACCCGGCGAGAGGCGGTCGTCCTGAGCGCCCCGGCCCTGCGCGGGACCCCGCAGCCGCCCCAGGCCCGGCCCCGCAGCGCAGAAGGAGTTTAAGCGGAAAAGCCCGGTGTCCGCGGGGCGTCCCCCGCCAGGGTCGCGCAGCGCAGAGAAGTCCGCGGTGCCGCCGGGGGCGGGTGCCCCGCAGGCTCTGGTTTTGGCATTTGAATTGGGAGACACCCGTGGGTCCCGCCTCCAGAGTGAGGTGAGAGCTTGGCAGTCCCCCCCATGTGACCCACGGGGCAACTCGCGGGCTCGGGGGTTTGCTTCTTTCAGGGGTTTTAAGTAAAGAAGCACTCTTGGGCGCCTTGGGGGTCCCCGAGGCCTTCCGGAGGCCGCGTATTTTTTGTGTGTGTGTGTTCGCCGGGGGCCTTGCCAGCGCGGGATGCCCCGCAGCCGGGGGGCGCGCGGGGCGCCTCTGTTGGGTCCCACCCGAAAGCCTTCCGAACCTCCCAGTTCTCTCTCCCCCGACCGCCACGATCACCTCGGCAAAGAGAACAAAAACACGACTCACATCTGCACCCGAGAGCGCCTTAGGCTCGAGGCTTCCTCCTCTCCCAAATTACAGTCTCCAACCCCATGCTTCAGCTTAAGTGAGCTTGTGGGGAGGGGAGGC
>PVJN01019925.1:0-36845 GCA_004026805.1 Lasiurus borealis
AATGGGGAGTTAGATAAATGAGAATTCCAGAATAATCAAGAAAGTATTCTAATTCAAAATATAACCTGCATTGTCCTAGCGGGTTTGGCTCAGTGGATAGAGCATTGGCCTGTGGACTGAAGGATCCCAGGTTTGATTCTGGTCAAGGGCACATGCCTGGGTTGCAGGCTCTGTCCCCCAGTAGGGGACGTGCCTGAAGCTTTTGCTTTAACTTCATTATTAGAGAAGTTATTTCACTACAACTCCAAGGCCGCACCTAAATGAGCCCGAGTCAGCACAATCACAGAGACACAGTGATTTCCTCCCGCTTGTGACAGTTGGCAGGGAATGGATGAGAGGATGGAGACATTTGAGATGACTCAGGAAACAAATGGCTTCTGGGTAATGAGGGCCAGATTTCCCATCAGCAGTAAGCCCCGAACATGCTCTTTGTCTCAGTCAAGCCAGAAGGGCTGGCAACACCCCCACTGAAGACATTCTGAAGAAAGCCATCCCCACATTTCTGACGTGTGATAAAGGATGATCACAACCGCATTATTTCTAGAATGTGTGAAATGGCCGATGAAACACACAGAGCCAAGCTAATTGTGATGGACTGCAAGGCTCACCACCACTGCACCCCTGTGCCAGAATGCAGTCCATTTTACCATGTGGTGTGCTTCTCCACCTCATGGAATTGACTTGGCCACGTGACCAGCTTTCGTAAATACGGTATTGGCCAAATAACTCAAGCAGATGTTGAAAGCATCCACGAGGTGGGGTGAACCCAGTTATTGTTCTTGGAACCCCCAGTTTGCCATAGGAAAGAGCCCAAGCCGGGTTCTGGAGCAGGGATTGCCAGGTGGAAGGGAACCAAGACATGCCACCTGCCAGCCACCCAGCTGCCAGGACTGCAACTGAGACCATCCCAGCTCCAGACTCCAGCGTGGCTCACAGCTCACCACTGATGGACGAGAATCCAGCAGAGATCTGACAAGAAGCGTCTATGCAGCCCACAATAGTGGAAGATCAGTCAAATCCCTGTTGTGTCTTACCCCGCGTTCTGCAGTGGTTGCAGCATCAGCTGCCTGAGAACACTGTAAGTACAATTCGTGGAGACTGAGCCAGCAAAGCAGAATCCACCTCAGAGAAACTGCAGGCAGAATGACTGAGAAACGATTGTGATTGACTCGAAAACTCTGGAGTAATGTAGTCCTGAAGATCTGTTCCTCCTAGGGCAGTGGTTCTCAACCTATGGATCGTGACCCCTTTGGGGGTCTAAAGACCCTTTCACAGGGGTCGCCTAAGACCATTGGAAAATGCAGATATTTACATCACGATGCATAACTGTACCAAAATTTGATGGTTGGGGGTCACCACCACATGAGGAACTGTATGCAAGGGTCTCGGTCTTAGAAAGGTTGAGAACCACTGTCCTAGTGTTTAATAGCATGTAGAACATTGGAAAAGCCTGAACGCAAACCCAGACTGTCTCATTGTATGGTAGGTTCTCTGACCTTTCTGGGAGAAAATTTTTAATTTCTTTAAAATATATGTTTTTATTGATTTTATAGAAAAAGAGAAAGGCAGAGGGATAAAGAGATAGAAACATCGATGAGAGATACATTGATCAGCTGCCTCCCACAACCCCCCTAACTAGGGATCAAGTCTGCTCTCTGGGAATGTGCCCAGACCAAGAATCTAAGAGGGGATCTCTTAGTTTATAGGTCAACACTCAACCTCTGAGGCACACTGGCTGAGCAGAACATTTTAATTCTTAAGTGGTGATAATACACAAGTACATTTTGATATTATCCTTCAGAAAGATTCCATATTTATGAAATATTGCATAGTTGTTTTGCTTTAAATCATTGGTTCTTAACCTTTTCAATGCCATGACCCTTTAATACAGTTCCTCCTGTTGTGGTGACCCTCAACCATAAAATGGGAGGTAGCTAGTTGTGGGAGGCTCTACAGCTGCAGTTCTCAACCTGTGGGTCATGACCCACAGGTTGAGAACTGCTATCAGGGTCACCTAAGACCATCGGAAAACACAGATATTTGCATTACGATTCATAACAATAGCAAAATTAGTTATGAAGTAGCAACGAAAATAATGTTATAGTTGGGGGTCCCCACAATATGAGGAACTGTATTAAAGGGTCACGGCATTAAAAAGGTTGAGAACCACTGCTTTCAATGGACTTGAAAGGCACACAGGGGTATACCAAATGTCTACTAGTCCTTAAACCTGGGAAATAAAAAGGATACTGCATTGGGTGCTAGAAAAATGCCTTGAGGTACTTGAAATGAAAGGCCTTGGTCCCCAGTTTTATCTCTTCTCATCCACACACCCTGCCTCATACTGTCATTCATCTCACATGCCATCTACGTCACAGGGAATCCCGAGGCTACATTCTTGTTAGTGTGTTCATGACATTCCTGCTTCGTGTCTGATTATTCATTCATCTCCTCCCTCAGATTTCTAATCGGTGTATCAATTGCAGCACTCCCAGGGGAGAACACGTGACTATCTGCCCCACCCCATCTTCTCCACTCCTGATAGCCCAACCTTCTGTCACCCTCTCCTAATGGACATTATTATTTTTTTAAAATATATTTTATTGATTTTTCACAGAGAGGAAGGGAGAGGGATAGAAAGTCAGAAACATCAATGAGAGAGAGACATCGATCAGCCGCCACCTGCACACCCTACACTGGCGATGTGCCTGCAAGCAAGGTACATGCCCCTGACCAGAATCAAACCCGGGACCTTTCAGTCCGCAGGCCGACGCTCTATCCACTGAGCAAAACCGGTCTAGGCTGGACATTATTTTTTTTTACTGACCATCTCTTCTGTGCCTGATATTGACTAAGTTCTGGTGGATGAGAAAGGAGCAAAAAAAATAAATTTGAGAAGTGTTTGTCTTCTCTTAAAATCTTAAAAGTATGTGAGCATATTACAAATTAGGTTTGATTTATAATGATATGCATTTACAGCTTATTTTCAGAGATCACGGCATTTGACACATTGATGAAAATAGAAATGGAGAGCCATGTCTTTGAGATTTCATTCAGAGGAGAGAGCCTACCTCTGTCTGATTTGCCATCTCCCCACTGCATTTAAATAATGGGAAATCCAGGGGCTCAGATTTAGAACTATATTTATATGTGGCAAAGAAGAGCACTTTCTCTGCTTTAAACCCCAAATATCGGATGCATCTAGAGTCTTAGACTTTCCAATGTCTACTGTTCCACAGACACTTAAATAGCAATTTGCACAAAGCTCTTCTCAACTCTGGAAGGAGAAAAAGATTCAACTATAGGCCAAGTCCCCATCCCTTATATTTCTGCCTCTGAATCAAGGTTCTTTTGGTGTGACAGAACAGAAACACAGCTCAGACTGGTTAAAGTCCCTCAGGAGAGTGTTGTCTCATGTCACTGAAAAGCCCATGGTGCCTTTGGCTCAGGGGTGGCTACATCCGGTGCTCCAGTGACACTGAGGGAATCCATCATTTCTCTCTCTTCCTGTGGACATCCGCATCTAAAACCACTCCAGTGTGTTGGCTTCGGCTTTGCTCTCATGCAGCCTAATTCTAGAAATGGCAGCCTAATTCTGCAGCTTTGGGGCTTATATTCCTGTTACCCGGATCATTCAGGAAAGAAAACGCTGACTTCAATAACTGCAGGTACTCCAGTGGGACAGGGTCCTTCCAATGGAGGGTCCATTTGAAATCGTGCCCTGATGGGACAAGTCAACCTCTCACTGAATATTTATCCTGATGTTTCTTACTCAACACACATCACGGAGCACCTAGCATGTTCAGGTATTCTGTCACAAAGATTCATGCATGTGGCTCCTGCATTCGAGTCTGCAGGTTACAAACAAATGCATGAGTTTTGTGTGATGTTATATTGTATCAGAGGCCTGGTGCATGAAATTCATGCACTCAGGGGCCAAGGTATGGGGGGGTGTCCCTCAGCCAGGCCTGCGCCCTCTCACAGTCTGGGAGCCAATGGGGGATGTCCAACTGACGGCTTAGGCCCACCGCTGTGCACTCACCAGCCGTGAGCCCAGCTCAGGGCTTGTGGCTGAGCATCACTTCCCCTGTGGGAGCGTCTGCACCCTGGTGGTCAGTGTGCATCATAGTTCCACTGTTTGGTAGATTTGCATATTAGCCTTTTATGATATAGAATTATACTGCATTATATCTTCAGAGGCATAAAAATAGAACATCAAAGTCAGTCTCAGGAGGTCAGGAAAAGATGAAGGATGGTGGAGGTCAGCTGGGTAGAGGAACTTGAGACCATGACCCATCTTTATAATGGTCGTGTGCTGTCTGTCCTCAGTCCTGCTATGTGGGTTTTATTGAAATCTGAGAAAGGGGGGGGGGCGCGTCTCCGTGGACAGCTTCTCTATGGGGAGTCATGGGTCTGCCTAATTGGCCTGCTTGTCATTTCACCTGTGGAAACCAGCATTTGGAACTGAAATCATTTTTCCAAATACGTCTATAATACATGTGAATTTGTTTTAGGTTGCATTCATTATTTATTTTCTGTTAATGAATCATCTGATTATTTCCCTTGGTGAGCAGAATTTCCCAGCAGTTGAAGAGCTGAATAATGCAGAGGTCGCTAATTAGGTTACTTTTCTTCAGTAGGCACATTTCGGATGCAGAAAGATTTTTTACCAAGGAAAAGTAAAAACCAAGCATTTTAAATTGTCATCATCTAGAAAATACAATGAGAAAGTGCTCTTGATTCATGTGGAAATTAATGACTAGGGGAAAAAATACAACAAAGACAGCTCTCTCTGGTAAGCCAGCAGCCGACTACAACCCGGCCCCCAGGACTGCCCCCCTACCCTTCTCCTCACCCCCACCCCCCAGTTAGTGGGTAAACTGTGAACTTGGACTCTTAATTTCTCTGCCCATCCCTTCATTGATTAAACAAGGCCCTTTCTGGGCTGACAATTGAGAGATCTAGGAATCCATGAAATTAATTTCAAAGTAAGAGCAGATTGTGTTTCATTAGAATAAATACCTCGGTGGCTTTTAATCTCCTATCCCAAGGCACGTCATGAAAGCAACCAAGGAACACAGAAAGCCAAAAGCCACTCAGAAAATCCATTTATATCCCCTTGGAGCAGAGGATTAAAATAAGGAGCGAAAGAAAGGAAAACTAGGAATAACAATCCTCGGAACAGAGCAGAATGTTCTTCCACTTGCGTGCATGTTTCTATGTTTTACAAGTCCCGGTTTAGGTAAAGGGTCTCTATCTGAGGCTGATGCTCTGCCAAGCGTCTGCTCATGTCCATGTCACCATGACAGGGGAAATTTGTAGGACTGCCTTTTCAACCTGAACAGCTAAGAAGATTGATGACCTCCTTTACCTCCCTAACTCTCACTGCATTTGTTAATTTATGACCATGTAAAATGTGATGCATATAGAGAAATAGCATAAAATAATTATGCAGTTTGACCAACAAATAGAAAGTGAACGTCCATGCGACCAGGTAAGTGTTATCTGCTAGACCAGGGCCAGCATTCCAAAGCCTCAGGGGCCTTACATTTCTTTATTGATTTCAGAGAGGAAGGGAGAGGGACAGAGAGATAGAAACGTCAATGATGAGAGAGAATCATTGATCAGCTGCCTCCTGCACGCCCCTTTTGGGGATCAAGCCCACAACCCAGGCATGTGCCCTTGACTGAAATCGAACCTGGGACCCTTCAGACCGCAGGCCGAAGCTTTATCCACTGAGCCGCACCAGCTAGGGCCCTCCCATCATTTTCTTTCTCTCCCCAGAAGTGAGCATCATTCTAATAGCATGATAATCCCTCTACTTTCTTAATCATTTTACTACCTATCTGCTCCCTAAAAATACAGTTTAGTTGTGTCTCGTTCCTAACTTTAGATAGAAGTAGAATAGCATCATGATATGCTTATGATTTTTCTGTCTTACCTTTATTGCTCAAAATTGTTTGTGAGAATCACTTTTTTTTTTTTTGCTGTAGAGTTTGCATTAAATTAGTGCACCCCAGGTTATAATTGCTTTCCACCATCGATAGGCATGGTTGTTGCCTGTTTTAATCTATTATTGATACAGATGTTGTTGTATTTCTTCCCTGATGCTCCAGTGTCTTGCTTCCGGCTGAAGCCGAGGCTGAGGGAACCATGTGGGTGTGTGGGTTTGTCGGGGAGGTCTGCTCTCTCCACATGGAGGAGTGAGGGAGCAGGGACAGTGAGGAAGGGCTGGCGGACACACCATGTACAGGCCATGGAACGGATGTTGTCACTCTTCAGGGACAAAGAGGCTGCCCACCTCTCGTAGCTCATCAGGGTCCCACTTCTCCTAGGTGTTTCTGGGAGAGCTGTAATATCTTGTCAGCTCGTAGGTGGCTTTAAGGAGCTCATGAAATACTTATTCAGCTTTATTAGTTGTGTGGGTGGTAGGCTCATTTCAACGCACAAAAATCCACTCCTTGTATTTTAACTTGCTTCATAATAGCATTTCCCCCAAGTGTGCTTTTATTCAGAAACAGGTGCAGCTGCTCTCATAACAGAGCAGGATAAAAAATAATGTGTGTGTAACACATAGGTGTCTGTATGCATATATTAAATAATATCATCATTGTTGTCGCATTATCCTGCCTTCTTTTCTTAAAGTCAAATGATCTCTACCTGTTCGTCACTCATGTTGGGCATGGAAAGTAGCATAGATCATTTTTGTAGCCTGGATGGGCTCCACAGGACCACCCGTCTCTGTGTGTGTCTCTGTGCACCCTGCACCACACATGGAGTAATTCAAGAAGCGTAAAACAAATATTTTATAACGCATCTCTGATTGAGTTGCTACATAAGTACCGCCATGGGAAATAGAAACAATCAGATCAAATGATTTTCCCCAAAGAAAGCATTCCATGATATTCTGACATCACCTTTTAAAACCGAGGCGAGTTTTCAGACTGCTCGCAGTACTCCAATGAACACACTAACCAATGGAAAAGACCAGTGCTTATTATGCTCATCATGAAAGCTGGCTTTAGCCAGATGCAAGGTGTTCAGGACTATAAAGTGATCGCTATGATCTCAGCAAATCGCTCCATGAACTTAATGCAGGTGCTCTTTGACAATGAATGCTGTACCTAGTTCCCACTTCTTTTAAAATATATTTTTGTTGATTTTTTTTTTTTACACAGAAGAAGAGAGAGGGATAGAGAGTTAGAAACATCAATGAGAGAGAAACATTGATCAGCTGCTTCCTGCACACCCCCCACTGGGAATGTGCTTGCAACCAAGATACATGCCCTTGACCAGAATAGAACCTGGGACCTTTCAGTCTGCAGACTGATGCTCTATCCACTGAGCCAAACCAGTTTTGGTAACTCCCCATTTCTAATGTTGACAATACAGGACCCTGAAAGCAACAGTGTTATGCACCAGAATAAGTCAGTCGATTGTCTTGTGAGATGATAGAATTTCACCAGGACACAGGAGATTTTTTTTTTATTCTGTATTATCATTTGTAGACTCTGTAAGCCAGAATTTTGGAACTTTACCATTTGTCTTCTTCCATATTGAATACTACTCTGCTCTGACAATCTTATATTTTCCTTAGTTATTAATTTCCTGAGTTATTAATTAATTTACATCATGCTGGGATTACAAGAAGAGGTCCCGTGGACAGGCTGTGTGGCATATTGGAGTTCATCTGCTTTGGTCACAAGCCCTTAGCACTACTCACCATTGGTCTTTGGGGTCATTGAGTGAATTCAAGTTTAAGACTTTTTATTGAAGTAGCTATTGACCACATTTGACGGCCTGATCCTCAACCTGCTGAAACACCAGCCTGAAATGAATGTTATCTTAGCGAACCGTGAGGCAGTGAAAGAAACATTGACTGTGGAGTCCAGACTAGGTTCAAGTTTGAACGAATATCCAGGTTAGATGAGTAACCTTGACAAAGATACCTAGATCCTCAGCATTCCAGTTTATACATTAAACATGTGGTGTGGCCTGTCCAGTTGGCTCAGTCTAGCAGAGCCAGATCATTGCCCATGACAGCATACCAGAATAAATCCAGATACCAGGTACTGTTTCCTGCCACTTCCTAGCAACGTGCTCATTTTTATGTCATCCTTCCTCCTCACGCAGCCTGGAGGGAGACCCTGGTGTCATCTCACAGCCACTTTTCACCTTTCTCAGAGCAGGCCAGGAAATAATATTGTCCACGCTGTCATCCTCTCTCACCTGGACAGCAGTGAAAGCCTACACCTGGGCTCTCTTTGTTCACATTTATCCCCAGCAGTGCATTCTCTATGGAGCCATCACCGCGGTCTTCTAAAACTGGTCATGTTACCTCCCTGCTTCAGGCACCCCAAAGCCCATCTCCACACTCAAACCCAAAGTCCTTGCTGAGTTCACCAGGTCTGCAAAAGCTCACCATCTGCTGCCCCTCTCTCTTTACCTTCACTGTTCAAGCTTGCTTGTCTTCTTTCTCTCACATACGCCACCCATGGCCTTTGTATGTGTTAATGCATTATGTTGCAAAATATGACGCATTACATTCTAAAATAGTCCCTCTTCTGTGTATGTTCTTTCCTTGGTTCTTCACCAAATGGTTCCTCTTTACCCTTCAGATTTCATGCCACATCCAAAGAGAACTGGTTCCCACAGTACCTGTTCTAAAGTACTCATAACCCAGCACCGTCACTTTCTTGGCATTGCCCTGTTTATTCCTTTATAGTACGAATCACGATTTCAAAAGAATCCCAATGTCTAGATTTACCTTCCACTGTCTGTCTCCTCCCATTCTACTGTAAGTTCTAAGACAGAGCTCATCCACCACACTCATTGCTGGCTCCTCAAATCCTTCAAGAGTGTCCGGCACATAATAGGACCCTTACAATCCAGTCTAGATTACTTCTTCCATATCACTAGTTACCCCACCTTCCTGGAATCCAATATCACCAACATAACTCATCACTGTGCCTTTGAACTTTTGTTTTTCTCAAAAGAAAATGTTTTAGGCCAAAACCAGTTTGGCTCAGTGGATAGAGCATTGGCTTGTGGACTGAAAGGTCGCAGGTTTGATTCTGGTCAAGGGTACGTACATTGATTGCAGGCACATCCCCAGTAGGGGGGGTGCAGGAGGCGGTTGATAGATATCTCTCTCATCGATGTTTCTAACTTTCTATCCCTCTCCCTTCCTCTCTGTGGAAAATCAATAAAATGTATTTAAAAAATGTTTTAGCATGGTATAATCATACATACCATATTTTCCAGTGTATAAGATGACTTTTTAACCCCAGAAAATCTTCTTAAAAGTCTGGGGTCGTGTTATATGCTAGATATCATCTTATAAGGCAGGTATATTCCAAATTCTATATTTTAGCTGGAAAAGTTGGGGTCATCTTATATGCCCAGTCATCCTATACGCTGGAAAATACGGTACTCATCTTTGGAGATGTGCTCTGTCAGCATCTTCTCTGAGAAGCCTCTCTGAGCTCTTTAAGTTATGTGAGCACCTCTTCTCTATGGCCACATTACACAAGGCGTATTCTTATTATTTGCTTACCAAGTGCAACTGGAATGCTTGTGTATGCCTCGGCCTCTCCTCCACAACTGCACACTCCACCAAAGGGCAGACACAGGCTTGCTTGTGTAGCTCTCTATTCACACTACCTAGCACCGTGCCTGACACATAGTAGGTGTTAAAAGAAAATGAATGACAAAGGAAGAGCTAAATGAGAAACTAGTCAAGGTCATATAAAACAGCTTAAAATAAGTCAAAGAATTAAATATGTAAAAATTGCAAAAAAATATGCGTACTTGGGCATTTTTCTGGACATTCATCACTCTTGGACTTTATGATATGAGGGTCTGTCCTATTCTAGGAGTTAAAGGCAGGGGAGAATATGAGCACATACATGATGCCTGGTGCACTCTACAGACTCTACTTCATTTTTTCTTAGGAAAGTTCCATGAGTTTGAGTTATAGCTGAGTCATAGAGGAGTTCCGATGACGTAAGCAAGCCAGAGTGCACTGGTGAAGGTCAAAACCATAAAATAGGGAAAAGGGGAATTTACACCTAAGATCTCAGGTGTAAACCATATAGCTGTGTGTGACTATATTGTAATCCCTTCCCTATTGTAATCCCTTCCCCACCCCAGGAAGGAAGTATAGTGCATTGAATATTTACAGTCTCTAAGTTGAGTCATAGGTGCATTAAATATCTTACCTGTTGAATCAGTAGCCAAAGTTATATTTACTCGTCAGAATTTTGAAAAATAAGTCCAGAAAGCCTAATATTATTAGGACCAATCACCAATCTCATTGCTGAAATTATAGAAGATACAATGCAACCCTCAAATGGTAAAGATAGAAATGCCTAATGAAAACCAGAAATGAATTACTTAAATCCTGGCTAATGCTTGAGGGGACATCACAAGTTATCTGGTCCAGTGTATTTTTTATTTTTATTTTTTGGTCAGATAAACAACATTTGGGACTTAAGGTATTTTCTTAATGACACTATGAAACATGAAACTTAACTAAATTCCAATTATGTATAGACAAGTAGTAGCCAATTGCTTAAGAAGACTCTGTGTAATGTGTGTGTGTATACTTCCCTACAAAAATAGTAAGTCCTTTACTTTGTCTACAAACGATTGATCTGTCACTAGAATCTTCCCTCAAATATAAGCTAGGCTATGTAAAGGAAGAGGACTATATGAAGGATGCTCTAACAACCTTTCTCAGAAGCCATAACATGTGCCCCTGTCAGCAATGCTCAGTCTAAGGTTCCCCACCCTCCCATCTTATTTCCAAGATGTCAGGGGATATAGGAAGGAATTTGGTGGGTCCTCACAGAAGCTGTGGGGTGAGGGAAGCCCTGAGTCACATGATACAGCACATGATACAGTCTATACATCTTTGGTGACTCTTGCCTACAATGATTGCATTGGTTTCTTTCATGGATTTGTATCCCCTGTTACATTAACTCTGTCCACCTTTTAGGAAGTACAGTCTGAGCATCCCCATGAGTCCATGATCATGAAGACCCCATCCTTAAGGTCCCATGAATCTTGATTCATATATATGAATATATATATATGTGTGTGTGTGTGTGTGTGTGTGTGTGTATATATATATATATATATATATATGTTGATTTTTTACAGAGAGGAAGGGAGAGAGATAAAGAGTTAGAGATATCGATGAGAGAGAAACATTGATCAGCCACCTCCTGTACACCTCCCAACTGGAAATGTGTCCACAACCAAGGTACATGCTCTTGACCAGAATCGAACTTGAGACCTTTCAGTCTGCAGGCCGATGCTCTATCCACTGAGCCAAACCAGTTATGGCATTGATTCTTTGTTTTCATAAACATCAGGTTTCCTTCCAGGCACAGGTGTGCACCAGGGCCTCCTGTAGTAGCTGCTGCTGCTCACTGTCCTGCTGCCCCATACTGATATTGCCACATAGACTTGTGCCGTCACACACATCAGCCAGCGGGAAGCTGAAATGGCCATAAGCAGACCTTCTCCCAGAACTGTGTTGTCCGTGTAGGCTGTGTCAGGAAGCACACCATCAGCCACTCTGTTGCTTGGTTTTCCCAGCCCCATTTGGATTTTTCAAACTCTTTGCTCCAGATTTAGACCTGAACAACTTTTCTCTGGTTAGAAAAGTCCATCATCATTATTTTTTTTTTCAGTAAAATACCTTCTTTTATATCATAAAATTTTAAATTTCCCTAATATTGCAATCTGGAAAATCACAGATCTAGTCCATCAATGTCACTTTAGAGAAGAGTTCCAAGGAAACCATGTATTTTTCTAAAATTTCAACAGATTCTTACTAACTGTCCCTCTCAGCAATTCTAAGCACACTATCTTTTCATGCCCTGAATTCAGAATAGATTGGTCGTATAAATAGTGAGAATGAAATGGTTGGAAAAACTATAGGCCAATACAATGTCTAAGAGGGAGTATCTTGCATCTCTGAAAGACTCTACCTTATGACTCTAGGTAACTGAGTTTGTATAACTAAACACCAACCCAAGAACAAAAATGCATTTCATTATTTACTCAGAAGTTTATCAAACCAGTCATTTTATCCATTCATTCATTCACTCATTCAACAAAAATTTGTTCATCACCCATGTTTGGGCACAGTGCCAATAAGTATTTTGAGTTGTTAACATGTAAATTTCATAAAACGAGACCCCTCCCAGCAAAGGGAAGTAGGGGAAATAGAATGTGCAATAGCCATGTGTAAGATATGTAGAGGGCACTGTGGGATCATAGAAAGGAAAAGTTAACTGGGACACCAGAAAAGGGGCCATATAGGAGGTAACATTTGAAATGAACCCCAAAGAGAAGTTTTACTAAACAGTGAAAGCTGCCCCAGTCATAGAATGAGCTAAGCACAGCGACATGAAAGAGATGACCCTTTGTATTGAAATGTTCTATTTCTTGCGATTGCTCACAATAGCCAGTGTCAGTGGGTTGCTTTATACTACAATTTACTATTCAAAGCCAATAAATGGCATATTGTGGTGGGAATGAGGAGTGGATTATGTGACAGAAGTCCTGAGTTCACTTGCTTGTTGTGCCATTGATCGGCTGTAACCTTGGGTCAATGAGCCCCTGTGAGAGTATTTTCCTCAGATCAATAAAAAGGTTTCGAAGCATAAAGGAGGAAGCAGTAATGACAATAACAAGTGTGACTATCAACGCCTGTTCTAAGTTACTGGCATGTATTTTTAAACAATCGATCCTCACAACAATGCTATCATGTAGATACTCTCCTTTTCCTTATCTTAGAATTAATCGAGGCCAGTCAGTTTCATATATTTTGGAAATATGAAATACCGTATTTTCCTGCGTATAAGATGACTTTTTAACCCAGGAAAATCTTCTCAAAAGTTGGGGTCATCTCTCTTTTTTTTTTGTGTGTGTGTGTGTTTGTATAGTGTTCCTTGTATGAATATATCACAACTTACTATCACATCTTATAGGGTGGGTATATCCCAAAAGCAATATTTTAACTGGAAAAGTTGGGGGTTGTCTTATACACCCAGTCATCTTATACGCCAGAAAATACTATGTGGGGAGGGGATGCTTTCTTAAAATGATTTGTACCCCAGTGATACCCTGTCCCCACCCACTATCTAGTGGCTAGCCACCTTGCCTGCTGTGAGAATTACCTGGAAAGTTTTTCAGTTACAGTGGTACCTCGAGATACGAGTGCCCTAACATACAATATTTTTGAGATACAAGCCATCGAGTGAGCGATTTTTGCTTTGAAATACGAGCAACATTTGAGATAGGAGTAATCACCCGGATCGGCTGGGTGCACATGACCTGCCAGTTTACCGTGACTCGAGCATCTCATAGTTTCCCACGCCTCAAGGTTACGGAACAAATTAAATTCGTATCTCGAGGTACCACTGTACTAAGGCACGCCCATCACCCAGATAAATCCAAGCAGCATATGTGGGCATCGGTAGTCCCAGGATATATATTTCCCCAAGGTGTGTGAATGTGCAACTTCGACGGAGAAGCCCTCCTTTAGATCAGTTCACCCAGAACCCCAGGTGTTTCTGGCCCAGGTTAAAAATGTCTGAGTGGGAGAGGATGAACTGTGGAGGGAAAGACCACGAAGGCTGAGCATCCAAGAAAGTAACAGATCGTGGTGAGAGAAATAGAAATAGGCTGCGCGTTCAGCAGATGAAGGCAATTTGAGGGATGACGCAGTTTTCGGTTATTTACATCGGCAATTTGGAGCCAGTGTTGCAAATTTAGGACAGATTTCTTTTCCCATTTACCACGAGTAAAATTCTAGTCATTGGAACCACGACCTGACAAAGAGGTTAAACGGCCACAGGCAGCGGTGCCTGGAGGGGACAGAGGGAGAAGCTTAAGCTGGGCATGCTGAGCCATAAAGCAACATGCGGTCAGCTCGGGATGGGATCTTAATTAACATTTTTATTAAAAATCATGGAGGAGAATTTACACTGAAATGAAAACAGAGGGAGAGAAAACCGCTGTTGACACTGAACTGTAGTGTTAGAGAGCAGGAATAATGCAAATGCTACTAAAAAGGTTGAAATGTAAAATGGCATGATTAGTCATCTCATCAACTGGCAAAATACAAAACAATGGCGTGCATCTGTAGAGTGACCCATCTTAGTAATAAAGCGAAGTCCATATTTGCTTTGGAAATGCAAAGGCCAAGAATATTAGCATCTTAGTTCCCTTCTCCTAACTTGTCTTTATTTCCTCTTGCCTTGGGCTGCTTTGGAAATGGAGGGGCCAGATGCACATCCGGGTTGTAATGTAGAATATAACTTACCTCCATTTACACAGATTATCCTGTTTCATATTCACAAACAACCTTCTGAGACAGGCATTGTTCTACGTTACAACAGATGAGAACACAGAAGCTCAGAGCACAGAAAATGTCACTGTTGATCACGCAGACAGTATCAATATGGAATTGGACCATAGCTGGTTGGCTCAGTGGATAGAGCATCAGCAGGAGGACTGAGGGGTCACCGGTTCAATTCCAGTCAATGACATGTTCCTGGGTTGGAGGTTTGAACCTCAGCCCCTCTTGGGGCACATACAGGAGGCAACTTGTCAATGTGCCTCTCTCACATGGATGTTCCTTTCTCTGTGTGTGTGTTTTCTCCTCCCTTCTACTCTCTAAAAATCAATGTATCTCTAGCCAGTTTGGTTCAGTGGATAGAGCATCAGCATGTGAACTAAAGGGTTCTAGATTTGATTCTGGTTAAGGGCACGTGCCCAGGTTGTGGGCTTGATCCCCAGAAAGGGGTGTGCAGGAGACAGTTAATCAATGATTCTCATCATTGATGTTTCTATCTCTCTTTCCCTCTCCCTTCCTCTCTGAAATCTATAAAAAAATAAAAAAATAAAATAAATAAATAAAAACAATGAAAAAATATACTCAGGTGAGGACTAACAATGACAAACATAAAAATAATAATAATAAAGATGGGATTGGGACAAAGACCAGATCCAAAGCCAGAACTTACTCCACTCAAGCAACCCAAATATTTGGACCTTGTGCTGGGAAGCAGAGTTGGAATTTCACTCCTTCAACCCAAATGCCATGTCCTAATAGATTAGAGAACTCCTAAACTATTTGAGATTTGTTTATTTTCTATAATTAAAACTTTGTATTGAGTGGAGGCCTAGGCTAGCCAGAGTGTGTGAAAAGCTTGGCTTCCTCCATTGCCAGGGAAACCTAAGCCTCCTGCTCTCTCCATGGCCACAGCCATCTTGGTTGGGTTAATTTGCATACTCACTCCTGATTGGCTGGTGGGTGTGGCTTGTAGGTGTAGCAGAGGTATGGTCAATTTGCATATCACCCTTTCATTAGATAGGAGGATAATTTTTATTATCTAATTATATTGTAGAATAAATATAATTATATGTATATATATACTAGTATATATATTTCAAAAGATAAATATTGCATGTAATGTTTATACATTATATAAAAATATATAATTGTATATAATAAATAGTCAATAAATAAGTGTATCTACTTACGACTGGCTTATATATAAATGTGTTTCTTTATATGATAGTTAATAAATCCAGAGATTGCCTTTATCTCAGTGAAATGTTGAAAAGTTAAAAAAAAAAAATGGCCCTAATTGGTTTGGCTTAGTCAACAGAACATGGGCCTTAGGACCAAAGGTCCTGGGTTTGATTGCTGTCAAGAGCATGTACCATGGTTTCAGGCTTTATCCCCATGTGGGAGGCAACCCATTGATGTGTCTCTCTCATATCAATATTTCTCTTTCTCTCTCCCTCTCTTTCATTTTGTCTAAAAAAATCAATGAAAAAAATATCCTACTGTGAGGATTAACAAAATAGATAAACAAAAAAAGCAAAAAATAAAGAGAAAATTATTGGATCTTAAAATACATCTGTGCCTCTGGACTCACTGGGAAATGTTAAAGTACTTACTTTGGGAAGGTGGGTGAAGCTAATGGATGGGAAGGAGATACAATGTGTGGTAGGGGGTCTCCCTGCAGTTAGGGAGAGAAGCTCATCACTGATCACCCTCCACATCCATCCTGTCATATCATATGACTGAGGACAAGCACACAAGCATCATCCTTCCAAATAAATGCCTTTTAGCTTTTGTGGAACAGCTAAAGACTCAAGTGAACAGTCACGAATTTCAGAGAAGCTCTCTGATTCACACACTGACATCTGGCCCGGCTCCATGCAGATTTCCCAAAATGTACAGCAAACGCCCCCCGAGCTCTCTGAGTGTTGGCAGTGGCACCCGGCGCCAAGCACGAAGCAAAACATTAACATTGCGCAGAACAAGCGGGTCACACCATGTGAGCTGGGGAACAAAGTGCCTCTGTTTCCCCAGAGTGCCTGCCGATGACAGAGCTTCTTTCACAGCTCATTACCAGGGCTCTGCTGGCTTCTCCCAGAAGAAGGTATTGACTTTTGTTGGCATTGAAAAGATGCTCACCAGATCAACATCACAAAATCAAGTGACAACGGTCTCCACAGGTCTCCACAGGCATGAAGTGCAGCTGCTCAATGATGCCTGACCTGGTTGCATAGAGAAGAAGAGGTACCTCCCAGGGAGATCTCTGTAGGAGGGCTGCCTTTGGCTGGGCGGTGGGAGGGCATGACAGCTGAGAGGGAGGAGGTGTTAGCGCAACATCTCAAGAATGGTGACATCTCTCCGAGGAAGGCTGGTGGTACAGAAGACCTCAGGGGCTTCTTCTCAAGGACACTGACACATTCACGGTGAACATCTAATATCTCTGGCTCCCCGGGTCATATAGTACCTCGCTCTGGAGGAAATTTACAAATAAAAGTCCTTGGCACCTTGGTGACCCCTGACCCCCCTGGAAAAAAATATGATTTCTTGCTCTACAGTCATTAAACAATCTTACATGAAGGACCAGAATGGGCACTTGTTAGCAATGCAGAATCTTAGACATTTTTTGAGTCGCAGACACAGGCCTGTTGGTTTACATGCATTATCTCTAGTCTTCTTCTAGAACCCTGCACCTTGAATGCTATCATCTCTCTGTCACAGGCCAGGAGACTGAGGTGTCATGAGGTAAGTCATGTAGTGTGGGGTCATGTCATGGGATTGAAAATCAGATCTGTCAAATTCTAAAGCTTAGGGTTTCCCAAGATTGCGTGTCATGGTTGACGGAAAGCTTAGCATTTACTGCATCGCTTTATGTTCTAGGAAGATGAATGATATACAGCATGGATTTTAGAACAGTTCTCAAATTCTGGCAGACATACAAATCATCTGAACACCTCGTTACGTGCACACTCTAATGTGGCATGTCTGGGCCGGGGCCTGGGAGTCTGCATTTCCAGCAAGTGCCCTAAGGACACAGATGCTGCTAATCAAAGGGCAACAATTACCAGTACAGTATCAACATTGAGATCATGCAATATATATATATATATATATATATATATATATATATATATATATATATACATATATATATATATATATATATAAAAGGACCAGAAAGACCCGAACGACCACTCACTATGATGCAGACTGAGCAGATGCTCAATGTAGGAGCTGCCCCCAGGAGGTCAGTGCACTCCCACAGCCATCCTCCTGTGGCCAGCCAACCTTCGGTGGTCATTTCCCCAGGTTAGCTGGCCTGTGCCAGTCAGAACCTCCTGTGCCCACCCCACCCCTTCCATCTGGCTAACCTCCTCTGGCCCCTTTCCCTGGGTGGCTGGCCAATCAACTTCCTGCAGGCCCTCCCCCAGCCAGCCAACCTCTTGCAGCACTTTCCTCTGGCTGCCATCCCCGGTCACCCTGATCAAAACCTCCTGTGCCTCCTCTCCACCCCTCCCCCCCTCCTCCAGCAGCCCCAGAGTCCAGAGGTGAAGGAGATCATGTTCCCCTGGGTAGACAGAGGCAACTTTTGTAAGGTGACAATCTAAGTTACCCTTGGCATATGAGTGAGTTCAGAAAGACAGAGAAGAGAAGAGGATTTCAGGCATCAAAAACAGGGTTTGTGCCTGGCTAGTGTGCCTCAATGGTTAAGCATTGATCTATGAATCAGGAGAGTACAGTTCAATTCCAAGTGTGGGCTCATGCCTGGGTTGCTGGTTCAATCCCTAGTAGGGGGCTTGCAAGAGGCAGATGATCAATTATTCTCTCTCATCATTGATTTCTCTCTCTCTCTATTCTTCTCTGAAATCAATATAGATAGATAGATAGATAGATAGATAGATAGATAGATTTTATAAAAGAGCAGTGTTTGCACCGACACTGGTTTGGCTCAGTGGATAGAGCATCGGCCTGTGGACTGAAGGGTCTCAGGTTCGATTCCCGTCAAGGGCATGTACCTTGGTTGTGGGCACATCCCCAGTAGGGGGAGTGCAGAAGGAGGCTGATCAATGTCTCTCTCTCATTGATGTGTCTAACTCTCTCTCCCTCTCCCTTCCTCTCTGTAAAAATCAAATATATATATATATATATATATATATATATACATATATATATATATATATATATATATATATATATATATATATATACAGTGTTTGCTAAAGAGAGAATGAAAGTCAGTCCTCAAATGAGTTCTGAGAACAGAAAGTAGAAGCACTTGCTCTGAACTATAATAAAGTTAGAATTAAGTAGCACTGATTTCATATTTATTTCTGAAGACACAAATAAAACTATTCCAAAGGTCCAGTCTTAGTCTAAAGAGTGGGAATATTAATTCCCACATCACAGGGGTTGTTTATGGGCTCGTGGATTTAAGCGAACAGGCCATCATTTTAATTGACAGTAGATTCTGATTTACTTAAATCCTTCTGGACAGTTTCTGAACTTGCAGTGCTGAGTGTGAAAACAACTCTTCCTCGGTTCAGAGAATGACATCTTTGGGGAGTTGTCCCTGAAAGGATGTCGTCACCATCATTCACAAATAAAGAACTGTCCGTGCCCGGGACAGAGATGACCTCACAAGATAAACAGCCATCCCCTGATCCAGACAGAAATGCATTTTGACAAGGTCAGAGACGCTTCTCATTCCTCCGGACTTGGTGCCCTGGACACATGGGATCCTTGCCTGAGTCAAGGAGCTGAGGGACTGGTGAGGAGAGAACTCATTAATCCTGTCAATACCCATTGCTCCCCTCTTAGCTTTGATAGACGGGCTAAGCTAAAAAATGAGCTTCTCTCCATCTTACTCTGTTCACAGACTTAAAAATGGACATTTCTATTTTCAGCTGATATCACCCTCTTTATCTCATATTCACAGGCCCCACTCCTCCCAAGTGGAATCAATGTCTTCCCAGCATACAGTCTCATCCCGGAATCAACTTGGTTTTAGATGTCTCATTACTTTCAATACAATATATATATATATATATATATATATATATATATATATATATATATATATATATATTTTACTTTTCACAATTGTTTTTCAATTCTCCTCAATGGACCTGTTTTCATGACCCCACTTCCCTTTACGCCTATCTCACCCTGGTCTAGGTTGGCCAAAGTTTGGCCCAAACTCCACTAGGACCTGCACCAGGCCAGTGACAGCATCACCAAAGCATCTCAGCATTCTCTCCCATGAAGCTGGGATAGCTGTCAACAGGAATTTATTTATTTATTTTCATTAACACAACTCTCTGACTCCACTAGCCAATGAGCTAAAAAGAGAAGATTTTGAAGTTGACACTAAGATACAGCTGTAAGGATGCTGAGGCTGGGAGCCGGATCAGGTGATGAAGGGGAATATGAGTTGGTAGAACAGTGAGGGAGAAGAGGAGAAGACATCCCGGGTAGAGCAAGCACATGTGTCAGGTTCCTGGAAACTCCATGAGGTCTGGAGGCATTTCCAACATCACTGCAGCTCTTTGCTGCACAGGCCTGGGCCAAGTTTTCTTTGCAAGTCACCTAAGTGTGCATGTCCAAGCATTTATATTTGGGCTGAATATAAGGAGTGATATTTTTTACCTCAGCCATGAGCCATGACATCTACGCTAGCGTTTACCAAAATTTGCCTGAAGGGGTGCAGATTCCTAGTCATGGCACTTACTAGAATCACCTCTTTGTTTCCCCAGACTGATTTTACAGTACGCATGCATTATGGATGTCATTGAATTAATGTTCCTAGTAAAATGCTAGTTCCCTCCATTTTATCCATTGGCTCCCACTTCTCATTCACAAAGAAAAGGGCCCTGCTGCTCTGCCTTGAACGTCACTAGCACCACCTCCCCGTTTTACTATTAAAAATTGGCACTCCGAAACGGCCAGAGCTGAAACGGTGTCTAAGTGTCACACAAGATAGACTTCAACTTGGTTCCCAGGGGAAGTTGTTTTTGTGGTACCCGCACCACCCCCCTTTTTCTAATTTCTCTTTTTGTGCGTGTGTGTAAAAAAAAAATAAATAAATCTGTGCTTATTTACACTTCATGGGAAAAGCATCATTAGCATTTTGCATTTTGTAGGCTTTTCTTCTTCCCTGGGGATTATTCTACATGTGAAAGGGCATTCTTCATCCATGAATAATGAGAAAGTTTCCAGGGAACCTTTCTACCACAGCTGTTCCCAGCCCATCCTCTTCCCAACCCACACGCACCCGGGGTGTGTGTGCTCCGGGCCAGGGAGTCACTGTGGCCTTTGTGGGCTCTTTATTACCAGCCTCAGAGTCACATGTGCCCCATGGTGACAGCCCTTCCTGCCTGCCATGGCTGCAAGCGATGGGTGTCCTTCTGTCGTCATGGACTCCCCAAACGAACATGGCAGCCTCCGCTAAACAATGCCCTTTGAATCGATGTCATTGAACATGTAAATCGGTTTTACACACCCCGATTCTGAGAACAGTGACTCTAAACACGGCCTAAGACTTCTATTCACAGGAGTATACTGGCCCGTACATATCAATCAGCCGCCATTGAGTCTCTGACAATGAGATCCCATTTCTTCCGGGTTTGCCACACCCCCCCCGCCTCCTGGGTGACTGGAGCTCAGCCAGGAAAATATGGAATGCCCACCCTGGGCACTTCCTCTCGCTCTTCATGAGGGGCTTTGCAGGTAACGCGCTGACAGGTCCCTGGCTTTCCTCCCCGGTGTCTTCTGCATAAATCACGCTCTCTGGCACTTGCATTGAAACAAGAACATTCCATGCAGCACAAATAACCTCATTTCCATAAAACGGCCTTTTAAAATTAGAAAATGTGGAACTCGTTTGGGCTACTCATTACCACTTTTGGACAGGAGGGATTTAGACTTGTATTTAAATGCAAATAGCTACTCCCACCCTACCCCCCAAGTTACTCGGAGGAAACCACAAAACCTAAAACTCTGAGATATGTCCTGATCCTCAATGATATAAATTCAGGACAGTGACAGGGATAACCAAAGATATTTGCGTGGCCCCTCCCAGTTTGCACCAAGCTTTCACATCTCAAATGGGTCCTATTTCTCACCAGGAGAAAGACTCACAATGTCTACCTCAGGAAACTGAGACCATAGAGTTGGTGACTTTTTTTTAAAATATATTTCATTGATTTTTTTACAGAGAGGAAGGGAGAGGGATAGACAGTCAGAAACATCAAGGAGAGAGAGACATTGATCAGCTGCTTCCTGCATACCCCCTACTGGGAATGTGCCTGCAACCAGGATACATGCCCTTGACCAGAATCGAACCTGGGACCTTTCGGTCCGAAAGGCTGACGCTCTATCCACTGAGCCAAACAGGTTTCGGCGAGTTGGTGACTTTTAATGATTACACAGAAAGTGGCGGGTCCAGTGCTTAAACCCTGAGAGCACATAAGAATGGAGGAAGAGACACCCAGAGAGATTCAGAAGTGGAAACAAAATAGCCAGGAAAAGGTGAAGGTAAGAGAGGGACAGCAGAGGATGAGAGAAAATTTTAAAAGAGCCAAACAAGGCCCAGAGAAGAAGGGATCAAACAGGGGAATGAAATGCTCTGCTTTGACCACCGCCATGGCCTCTTCTCTGGGCGATGCTGATGTTCCAGCTCCCAGATGTTCAGAGAGCAAAGGGGAGCCTAGCACCTCAGTGATTCAGAGCCCAGCTCCCCGCCCCTGGAGCCCTGGATCCTTCCACACCTCCATGCCGCTGTCTCTCCTTTATCCCTGAAGGCTGTTGATTCTACAGTCACCTGGACAGGGCAAAGTATCTGAAGTCCCTTCCAGATACACTCAGCTCCACTTTAGGCATCAAAACTGTCTGGGTTCTAGCTTCTGGGCCTTTGCACATCCTAAGAAGTTCTCACTTGCTACCTGTACCATGACCTCACTGTCCTAATTCCTTTCTCCTCAAAGAAATGCCCACTTATTCTTCAAGTCTGAACTACCGTATTTTCCAGACTATAAGATGACTGGACGTATAAGACGACCCCAACTTTCCCAGTTAAAATATAGAGTTTGGGATATACTCACATTATAAAATGACACCCGGTGTATAAGATGACCTCTGACTTTTGAGGAGATTTTCCTGGGTTAAAAATTCGTCTTATACTCCGGAAAATATGGTAGTTTAGAAATTCTCTAATAAAATGTCCCTGAAGTCTCCTTCCACCACAAAACAATTTAGGTGATACCTCTCCTTTCTCAGCTGCCAGTTTAGTGAGAATCTTCAATTTACTCTCAAAATATCTGCTTCATAGTAGCCTTCCCTATGGGGCTGAGGATCTCAGAATCAAGGGTCTTTCTTATTTATCTCTATATCCCCAATATGTGTCACAGAGAGTGACATAAAAAAATTCTGTATCTATTTGCTGAGATATGTCCTTATCCTTAATGATAAATTCAGGATAGTAACAGTAATAACCAGTTCTGTTGGTATCATCTGGGTGACTGCAGACAATTACTAAACTTCCCCAAACCTCAGTTTATTCATAAAAATGGGGCTGTAAGATGGATAGAGTGGGAACACAGGCTCTGTGCCTGGTACACAGTAAGGTACCCACAGATGACAGCTACCATAGCTACTATTGCTACTATTGAGTCAATGGATGTATGTTTGATTACCAGAGACCCTGCCTCAGCTTCTGAAAGGGCGTTATTCATCAATGAATAATGACCAAGTTTCCCGGGAACCTTTACCTGGAGGTGATGAGGCTTTGAGGAAGGCAAATGAGGGAAAGTAACAGGAAATGGAGGTGGATATCAATTTGGGGATTTGATATCAATTTGGTATCAGCTCTACTTTCTATGCAAAATGCCCCCTTATGCCAACCACATCCTCAACCCTGTCCTCCGGAATAAAGTCATGCAGATACCCAGGCCCGCTCTTCCTTTGACCTCAATGTCAATTCCAACACGGAGGTATCCACTCACAGGTAACAGTGAGTATTCACGGTTCCCCCAAGCCACTCAAAACTTCCTCTGTGCTTCATTTCTTCATTGGCTGAATGCAGAGGTTGGATCAGATGGATTTCAAGTTTCTTTCCATGAGTTTTTAACTTCTGATTCTCACAGAGAGAAGTTGGCTTTGCTAGAAGGACTTAATAATTCAAGGTCCTTACTAATAGGGAATGTAGCCGTGAAATTGAAAAGCGTCCTGGTTGAAGAATTAAGAGCAACAGGAAATACCTGTTTGAACTTGAATAAGACACTTTCCTTTTTTGAATCTTCTTCTCTTCTCTGAAAAATAAGTATCAAAGAGACCACCATCCTCGAATGGGTATGCTACTGAGCCTCAGGGGGCACATAGGAAGTGAGGGGGCATTTGGATTGTTATCATGACATTCTGTGGGTAGAAATAAGGAAGTTAGCCATCCTACGATGTGAGGAACACTTTGAGGTAATGAAGAATTATTTGTCCCAAATTGTCAGGAGTGTCCCAAATGAAGCCACCTTAGCAATATTTTGATGATCTTTTACAGGATGTTCCAGTTTCACCATCCTATGAAGGCTAATTAAAATATGTGCTCCATAAATTGGTGTTTAGAGAGTTTTTTTCGTTTTCTAGTGCCCTGCCTTTTAGGATATAATTTTAATTAACCTTCAATTTCTTCTCTTTGAAGCAAGCACTTTCCAGAAAACATTATGCCCCTCCATTTCCTGTTGCTTTCCCTCATTTGCCTCCATCAGAGCCTCATCACATCTCAGAGCTCCAGCTATTTGAATCTCAAAAAGTGTACCAGCATCTATGCGGGACTCATTCGGGGTTTTCATTCTATTATTAGGCTGCTCGTGGCCTCAGTTTGGGAACAAAAACTGAAAATGGATCATTCCACCTCTGGAATTACTGATTCTCAGGTTGGTACAATTGGCTTTTTTAAAAAATGGGTTTTGTGTTTCTCCGGTGAAAACTCTCTGCCAGACCTGCACTAGTAACTTTGTAAAGGTGATTAGTAATACAATGCACTTAATTATTGTTATTTCTCCATCTTCAGGATGGGAACAATAACTTTTACTGAGGCAAGTATATTCTCCCAAGGTTATGCAAATACTAGTAGTAGTGGATCTAAGTTTGAATACATCTGTCCAATTAAAAATCTATGATTTCCAACTGCATGCCCTTCTTCTCTATAATTGTGATAGATGATGCGAAAGCTCTCTGCAGGAAGGGGTATGGTGTCTACCTGAAATTAACCACAGGAAATACTGATGGCCACAGAGAGCTGGATGAAGCTGGTGCACAGGGGTTGGGCTGCATATGTGCTACATGTATGCTGCCTATTCATTCATATCCCCAGCCTATTTGTACCTTCAGGAATTCTCTGCTCCTCAGTTAAGAATGAAGTCTCTCATTCTGGAAAAGAAATGCCTCCTGTTAGGGGAGAGGGGAAAAATATTTTAAGAAGTGAGAGATCATCTTTCAGGTCAGCATGAGGAACAGCTTTTTGACAGTCCAAGCTGGTGTCCTAGAACTGAAACAGCTGGATAAATGGAAACACGGAGACTGTCACTGTTGTTCTGTTGATGGCGGAGGAAAATAGCAGGTCTATTCGCTCTCTGACCCTGAGAAAGTTCCCTGAGATTTGGGAGGCAATATTTTCTTATCTGTAAATTGGTTCATGACACTGCATTCAAGCGGTGCTGTGATTAAATCAGATCTGGATCACGTCGCATGAGATGCTTCTACTCTCCCTGCTCTTAAAGGTTTCAGACGTCTCAGAATTCTACCTCCTCGCATTCCTTCTTTTTTTTATCCATGCTCCCTCTGAGGAAACCCATTGCTTTCTGGGATTCCTTATAGCCAATCTTGAACTTGAGGATTATATATCCAATTTCCAATTAAACCTTTCCATTTGGTTATCCAAAAGAACCTCCAACCTGAAATGTCATTGCATGAGACATCATCCTCACCCTTTGTGTACCCCTCAAACCTCAATCTCAAGGACAATCTCCGATCTCAAAGCCATCAGCTACTTTCTACTCCCAATATTTTTTTATATATTTTTTATTTATTTTTTACAGAGAGGAAGGGAGAGAGATAGTTAGAAACATCGATGAGAGAGACATCAATCAGCTGCCTCCTGAATTTCCCTACTGGGGATGTGCCTGCAAACAAGATATATGCCCTCAACCAGAATCGAACCTGGGACCCTTCAGTCCGCAGGCCAATGCTCTATCCACTGAGCCAAACCGGTTTCGGCTCTACTCCCAATTTTTATTCCTATGAACACAGACATCTCAACAAGGCATCCAGTCTAGGTAAGCCTGCCTACCTCCAGTGACAGACCATCCTGTCAAACAGGTCCATGATCGTCTCAAAGGGACACATGAAAGTGTAATAAGGTGCCATGACCTGGGGTGGACCAAAGTACACAAGGAAGGCCGGGTCAAGATGAGGGAAAAGGGACTCCCATCTTGGGAAAATCACATCTTCTGTCTTCACACTACGCAGCTACACATGATCTTATGCACTCAACATGCACGGTCTCTTCTCATTCTTACTCTGAAGATGAGGAAAGCATAGCAAAGGCAAACAACTTGGGTAATTAGTATGAGAAATGGCACACACCTAATCGCATCCCGGATCTGCCCCCAAACCCAGTTTTTGCCAAAACCACATGATGGAGGCAGAGTTTTGTGCCAGTGATTGCCATGCAGCCGAGGGTGAGGCGGGAGGGTGTGCAGGAGGCATTGGTGGGACAAATGGGACCCAGACTCCTTCTGTGTCCAGGGATTCAAGATTCGTGTGGCTTGGGAGCTGGGCTGCCCAGTGAAAGTTCCCTTTGGTATAGAATGGGAAATGTGTTATAGTCATAATAATAAGGATAAAATATAAATATAAAATAAGAATGGGGTGTGACATATTAGCGAGTGGAATGAAGTGTGAACGCCCTTAAAAGAGATGTGCATGTAAGACAGAGATAAAGAAGTGTGTACCCCACATGTCAGACCAGATAGCAGGACTCCTGGGACCCGCTGATCAGACACACTGAAGACACACTGAAGACGTCTGCTTGAGCGCATAAAAGAGAGCAAACTCTGAAGGAGATTAGAGCCACTTGTCTGCTCCTTCACAGACGGTCGCTCTCCGCTCCCCTTCCTGCATCCTGCCCGAAATCTGCGCTCTACCATGGACCCTGGGTCCTAACCATGAGCCACAAGCCGAGGCCTCTAAGAGACGCCGAGCCTCAGCTGCCAAGTCCAATGTCCAGTGTGTCTTCAGTGTCTTCTCAGCGGGTCCCAGGAGTCCTGCTATCTTGTATCACATGTGGGGTACAAACTTCTTATCATCTCTTACACGCACATGTCTTTTAAGGGCGTTCACACTGCATTCCACTCTCTAATATGTCACACCCAATTCTTATTTTATATTAATATTTTATCCTTATTATTATGACTATAACAAAAGGGCATTTCCGTGAGTCCTAACCCAGAGATGGCTCCGTGCAGGTTCCCATCCGGGGAACGTTCAGCAGCCAGCGGGCCTGGTTGGAGTAACGGAGTGGAAATCAATGAAGTGAGGTGGCAACAAAGTGAAGATTCTCTGGCCTCATTTCTCCTTTGCCTAAGCACCTACCGTTATCACTGTGATCAAGCTGAGCAGGATTTAGAGCCTGTTACTACCTTCTCCCTTCCACGTGACTTTTCTTGTTGCTGTTGCAGCCCTAGTCTTTCCTGGGGACCTGGGCCTGGTGACTTGCAGTCAGACGTCCCCGGTGCGTACCTTCATTTTGGAATTTCTGTTGGGTGTCTCCACCTCCTTTCAAGTGCTCTCATCCACAGTCTGTATTGAGTTACAGTCCCCTTTCACAGCGGAATGTGCCCCAGAGTCATTTTGACAAGAACACTGTGAGGCAAAGACCAAAACAAACCACTAAACATTTGGAGTTTCAGAGATAGAAATTGTTCTGACGCAGATTTCCAGTGATCTTTCTAATGCTGCCCTGAGGTTCCTGCCGCCCTGGTGAGGCTCACAGGGGGGTGAAGAATGGAGGTGGTCTGGCCAGGGGCTCAGTAGGTTGGAACCTCGTCCTTTACACGCACACAAAAAGTGCAGATTTAAATCTGGTTCAGGGCACATACACGGATTGCAAATCACTATCTCTGGTCAGGGCACCTATGGGAGGCAACTGATGGATAAAAAAATAACTTAATTAAAAAACATGTCCTCAGTGAGGATTACACAACAAAAAGAAAGAAAGGAAGAAAGAAAGAAAGAAAGAAAGAAAGAAAGAAAGAAAGAAAGAAAGAAAGAAAGAAAGAAAGAAAGAAAGAAAGAGAGAGAAAGAGAGAAAGAAAGAAAGAAAGGAAGAGAATGGGAAAAATGAAGAAAGTTGCCAGAGATGGATGATGGGTAAAAAAAAATAACTTAATTAAAAAAACATGTCTTCAGTGAGGATTACACAACAGAAAGAAAGAAAGAAAGAAAGAAAGAAGAAAGAAAGAAAGAAAGAAAGAAAGAAAGAAAGAAAGAAAGAAAGAAAGAAAGAGAGAGAGAGAGAATGGGAAAAATGAAGAAAGTTGCCAGAGATGGATGATGGGTCTAAGGTCAGTTATGTATTAGGGATGAATTGGCTACAAGATAGCTACTGGGTCTAATAGCAATTATTATTTTTGAAACTCCAAATGCTTAGTGGTTTGTTTTTTTTAGGCTAAATCACAATGTTTTGTTGTTTTTTTATTATTATTATTATGGTAATACTAGAACCCTCTTTTGTTCTCCTTATCTCTGTTTAGGCATTTGGTGACTTCTTGCTTTAAGAATCCTGTTTTTTTCACTCATACTCTGGTGACAGCACTATCAAGCTCATTACCAATTCGTGAAACTCATCTTTAAAATGTCATCGTAAAGTCTTCCTTTCAGCATATGTCAGGCCCAAACTCTTCCCTGAGCAGTGACTGATAGGTCTGGAGCTCCTCTTCCCACACACACCCTTGGGCAGGAGGAGGGTTCACTGAAACCAAGGTGTCATCTCGGGCTTTAGAAAGAAAACCATGACTAACCGACTAACCAGATACTACTTCCCTCCAATGAAACCACTTCCTGGGTCACCGCAGCTCCCTCACCTCTGCAGATAATGCTGCTTGCACCGATGAGAAGGAATGAACTCTTGCCTTCGGGATTTCTGGAATGAACGTCATTCCAGTAAACAGAATCAACTTGTCTCATCCGTTCCATAACCACATTGCGTATCTCTTCTTGCCTCTCCCATATCTACGCTATAATCATTTGATTTGGGAGCAGCCTGAGACAATGTCAAAGTCATCAGCTTTCTGGACAGACCTGGGATGTTACCAAGTTGAGGGTGATGACTAGTTAGAGGCTTTCTAAGTATCACTTACCTCTTCTGTAACATGATAGCAACTTTACATATTCCACAGGTGATTGGATATTACATGAAATAATGCTAAGGCTTAGGTAATGTTCTCTGAACAGATGACTATGTTCCAGTATAAGAAATATGAGTTATCAGCTAAAATAACTACCAAGAGACTGAATGTAACTTGAGGCCACATGCACGGAAACACAGTGACCTGGGAAAAAGCAATGAGAGTTGTGTTTAATGCAAGATGCTCAGAGTAAGACTGGATCCTCCCATCATCTCTAAGAATGACACATCAGAAAGGATGTTGGCAGGCAGGCCAATGGTCAGAGGAGGCTCTCCAAATGTGTGAAGGCTCTCAAAATGAAAATAAATAAAAATGTTTGGGAAAATGCAAATGGTTCATCCGAAGTAGACAACACTTGAGAGCATGTGACAGCTGTCGTAAATCATGGGAAGTGCCATCATGAGACCTATGAAGGAAGATCCGAGTTCAGTGGGCAATTAATACAGATAAGCAGATTACAGTTCGAAATGTAAAAAAGTTTCCTAATTTCGTGGTCCTAGTTAACCCAGAAGAAAGCCTCCCAGCCAGAGAGTTTCCCGATGACTCATGGATCTGCATATTTAATTGTATCCTCTTAGACAAATGAATGCATACATCTTTTTACTCAGCAGAAATAGCTGTATGCACATCATAAGTGGATATGAATCATCTTTTATCATTGACCTACATTAATCTGCTGAGGAGGTTTTAAATAATTCAATTCTGTTTTCCCTGGGACCAGGTTCAATGAGCCAGTTGCTCTCTTGCCTACTGTTAATGTCTACTCTTTTTGTCGACTCAAGAAGATAAGTGGGAATTGTTTCCTTTCTTTTCTGCATTATTAATTTGCCCTTTATTCCAGATCAGCCTGAGTAAAATCATATATGATGTATTTTTCCATTCAACAAATAAAACCCTCACTCAATTCTACATCCAAAAAACACCCCATTTCTTTGTTTCCTTTACAGTTAAATTTCCAGTGAGTGGTTGACATTCACTCATTCCAAGGTATTTTCTATTTCCTTTTGAATTCAACCCATTATATTGACCAGCCCACTTCTCCACAGACGTTGTTTCTATTTCACTCTTCAAGGACCTCCATATTGCTAATTTAATGGCCAATCCTTAGTTTCATCTGGCTTGAATTATCAGCACTTACTATACAAGATCTCTCACTCCTGTTGGTCAGACTTTCTTCACTCAGTTTCCTGGAAACCACATTCTCTTGGTTTCCTTCTGGATAACCTCACCACAATTAACTTGCCTTTTTCTCTTTATTCTCAAGACATCTAAACAAGTTTCTAGATGATACCATCCATATGCAATGGCTTCATGCACCATTCCTGCTCTGGTAAGTCTCATATGTGCATCTCTAGCTAGGATCACTCCATTGACCCCTGGCTTGTAGATTCAACTGTCTACTTGACTTCTCCACAAGGAGACTGAAGAGACATTTCTAACATGACATATATAAAACTTACGTCATGCTATTGCCCACCCCATCCCATCTGTGCCTAAGACATTCATTTCAATTAGTAGTGACTTTTTTTCTTCAATTGGCCAGGTCAACAATTTTAGAGCCATTCTTAATTCTTTTTTAAAAATATATATATATTTTATTGATTTTTTGCAGAGAGGAAGGGAGAGCGATAGAGAGTTAGAAACATTGATGAGAGAGAGACATTGATCAGCTGCCTCCTGCATACCCCCTTCTGGGGATGTGCCTGCAACCAAGGTACATGCTCTTGACCAGAATCGAACCTGGGACCTTTCAGTCTGCAGGCTGACACTCTATCCACTGAGCCAAACCGATTTTGGCCGTTCTTAATTCTTTTGTTTTACCTTTCAGACACTCTCAGCCTGATTGTCTGTGAGCTGGGACATCAGTCTTCTCCTGCATTTGGACAGGAACTTACTTCATTTGCTCTTCTGATTCTCAAGCCTTTGGACTTGGACTTGAGTTTTGACCATTGTTCTCCTGATTCTCAGGCCTCTAACGTCAGATTGAAAATGTACCATGTGTTTTCCTGGGCTTCCAATTTGCACATGACATACCATGGGGCTTCTTAGCCTCTACAACAGGAGCCAATTCCTCAAAATAAATCTCTTGAACATAGATAGATAGATAGATAGATAGATAGATAGATAGATAGGTGATAGATAGATGATAGTAGATGATAGATAGATAGATAGATAGATAGATAGATAGATAGATAGATAATAAAACCTATTGATTCTGCTTCTCTGAAGAATCTTAACTAATATACAAAATTCATTAGGTTTCTCCTTTTTTAAAATATTTTTTATTGATTTCAGAGAGGAAGGGAGAGGGAGAGAGGGATAGAAACATCAATGATGAGAGAGAATCATTGATCAGCTGCCTCCTGCACACCCCATTACTGGAGATCGAGCCAGCAACTGGGCATGTCCTCTGACTGGGAATCAAACCATGACCTCTAGGTTCATATGTCGACACTCAACCACTGAGCCACACTGGCTGGGCCCTCCTTCTTTTTCAATCTAGATTCTAACCATTTTTTTTTACAACCTCCACTCCTTGACCTGAACCATCATGATCTCTCTCTCTGGATGATTGTAATAATTACTTCTAATTACTCATCTTTCTTTACGTATAAACCAAGAATATTCTGTAGAATGACTATTTTAGAAAGTAAATCAGGTTACATAACTCCTCAGCACAAGTTCTTCAAGAGGTTCCCATCAATCCAAAATAAACAGTCAAATCGTTTAGAATAATCTATAAATCCTTACATGAACTTCTCCCACTAACTTTCTGATATCCACTATCCCCTCCTTCACATTTCTCCAGCAACACCAACCTCTCTGTTTTACGGATGCCTCGAGAATGCACTTGTCTTTGTATTTTCTGTATGTTCTTCTTTTTCCACCAGGGCTGTCATTGTCTCCCATAACGTTAGGGCTGCTTCTTCACCTCCTCCAAGTCGTTACTCAAATGTCACACATGCACTCCCAAAATATCATTTGAAAATAGGCACATCTTCACTATCCCTCTTTGTTTTAATCATCACAGTGGTCACCATGTGCCATATTTTATTTTCAATTTATGTATCTTTTGTCTCAGTGAGAGAGGGATTGTTTTGCCTCTTCTGTTCTGTATTCCATCTGAATAAATCTTGATGATAGAAATAGGTTCTTCAGTCTCCACACAGTGGGCAGAGAAGGACAGGTATGGAAACCCAGTGACAGCTGAAGCCGTATCCCAAAGGCACTACTCCTTCACAAAGAGAAACAATGGTCATTATCAACCTGCTGCTGGCAGAGAGGAACCACAGGGAAACTCCCCACCTTTCCTTCCTTTCTCCTTCATTGTTTGGTTGGTATATCTCATTGGCCAAACAAATCCAATGAGAACCCCAAAAATAAGAAGCCAATTTGATGCAGTTTACACAAGGTGATTTCCAGGGTGGATGAAGGTAGAGAGTGAATCCAGTGGGGTAAATGAAATGTACCCAAGACAGGCGATAAGCAATAAGGCAGAAAGAGAAGCAACTATTGCATTGTGTGTCTACCATCCAACTATCAAACTTGTTACTTATTTTTTTTAAACTTAAGTAAATTCCAATAATAACGAAGATGATTTGGTATTGAGACATTGATCCAGTGTTTCTGCTTTCAATTTCTTTTTATCGGTGCCTTTTCAACAAAAATAATGTTGGAGGAAATGAATTTAACTTGGAACACCTGTTCTGAAGGGAATTTTTGATGGCTTGCTTAATGCACACAGTGCAATAAAAATATGCATTGAAGATGCATATTGCAATTACAGAGAGAAGTGATGGGAACAGAATTTCTTTATTGAACTTCTGGGTGTTTCTGAAGAGTGAAGATTAGGTTAATATTGAATGTTAGCTTTACTGTCTCTCCAAAAAACATTGAGCCCCCTAAACAGACATTGCACTACCCCTAAGCATTTTTAATGATCCGACAATCATTTGGGGCTTCAAAGCCCACACTCTGCTTCCTAACTATCTGAAGATATGGCTGAGCCTTTGTGGCCCCACTTTCTTTCTTTTTTTAACTCAAATTCACTGAGTCCTGCATAATGATAACCTAACCAAATCCTAAACCAAATTAAATGTTTATTTTTCTGAAATACCACCTCACATCTGTTAGAATGGCTATTATCAGCTAGACAAGCAATAACAAGTGTTTGAGAGGTTGTGAAGAAAAAAGAACCCTCATTCACACTGGTAGGAATTTAAAGTGGTACAGCCACTATGGGAAACAATATGAGGGTATCTCAGAAATTAAGAACAGTTACCATATCAGCCAGCAGCACCTCTTCTGGGTATCTCCCTGAAATATTTGAAACCATTTTTGAGGGGTGCACCCCTATGTTCATTGCAGCAATATTCATGGTGGCCAAGACATGGAAACAACCGAAGTGTCCTTCAATAGATGATTGGATGAAGAAGATGTGGTGGATATACAATGGAATACTACTCAGCCATAATAAAAGATATAATACTGCCATTTGTGACAATATGAATGGGTCTTGAGAATACCATGCTAAGTGAAATATATCAGATCTTGAAAACGTCAAGAATCATATGACTTCATTCTATGTGGGATATGAAACTGAAAATAATAAGCAAACAAACAAAGAAAAACTCATAGGTTCAGAAAGCAGTATGCTGGTTACAAGAGGAAAAAGGGAGTTAGGACTAGTGAAGAGTAGAGGGGTCCAGTGTATGGTGACAGAAAAAGGTTTGAATTTGGGTGTAGAACACACAATACAATATACAGATGATGTGACATAAAACTGTACACTTGAAACCTGTGTAATTTTAAGAACCAATGTTACTCCAAGAAAATAATAAAAATAATAATCTCAAAAAATGTTTCATTAAACTAAGACTCAAGATTTCAACTTCACATATCTCTTATTAAGTAGTGTTTAAGAAATGCTATTATTGATATTCAAGTTCATACTTTTTCAAACTAAAGGTTGTAGAAATTTCAAAATGTTATTCTGCAAGTGGGTATTCATTGAGTCCTATTCAGCTTTTCACTGAATTCAGTGAGCGTAGCAACATTTCAAAGCACAGAAGAATGTCTGAAATGTTGTTTTGGGTTTTAGCCCCACCACTTTCTAATGGATAAACTTGGGTAACTTATATACTTCTCTGGATCTCGTTTTCCATCTATAAAATGGGACTAACAATACTACCACTTAGTTTCTTGGGCTAATATATGAGAATTAAGTGAATTAGCATTTTTTAAGTACTACTTAGAATACCACCTAGCACAAGGTAAGCACTATTTAAATGTGTGTTGACTAAAATAAGTCACCATCTTTTCAACTTTTTTTTCTCTCCAGTGATTCTAAAACATTAAAAAAAATAGTAACATCTTTTGGGCACACACTGTACAAGATTGCTTTTGCTTTCAGAGAAATTCATTTCTTAAAAATTGAATTCATAAAATAAACTAGGAGATGTGGTAGGCAGAATAACACCCTCTCATAAAGATATATTTGTGTTCTATGTCCAGACCCTGTGGCTAAATCTCTTTATATGGCAAAAAGGGCTTTGAAGATGCGAATAAATTAGGATCTTCAGATAAGGAGACTCTTCTGATAATCAAGGTGAATCAAATATAATCCTTAAAATGGAAGAACCTTTCTTAGCTGTGGTCATAGGGAGACGTGACCACAGCAGAATGGTCAGAGAGATGTACCATTGCTGATGTGAAGGTGGAGAAAGAAGGCCAAGAGCCCAGACTGTGGAGGCTTCTAGAAACTGGAAAGGTCAAGGCAACAGATCCTTCCCTAGCGCCTGTAGACATTTTGCCTTTATCTCAATGAGACCTGTTAGACTTCTGACCCAGAACTGTGATATAGGAAGTGTGTGTTGATTGAAGCTATTAAGTTTGTGATCATTTGCTATATCCACAGATAAAAAAGGAATTCAGGAGGTAAGACTTGACCTGTCAAGGGCCTCTCACTTTACATAATGCTTCCAGCAGCATTTGGAGATGTATATGAATTTGCTTTTGTTGGGAGTCATCTGTGGATGATGTTTTAGCAATAAGTTTACCCCATCTGAATTTTGCTGATCCTTCAAAACTGAGAAAGGGGAATACCATAGCATAAAAGGCACTGGGCTTTGGCCTTAGGGGCACCAACTCTTGACTTAAACATTTTCGGAATTTCCAAATAATTTCTTCAGGATGATTATGTTCAATGCAATAAGTACAACAGTTACAAATGCTATTTTTTTTAATCTGAAATTCAAATTTAACCATGTGCCTGCATTTTATCTGTCAACATTAACTGCACTGGAATAATAACTGTCAGAAATAATAAGTGGACCCTAGGTGTGAGTTTCAAACAGTGTTGAATATTGGGATGTACTGTCAAGCTTTTACAAATCTCAATGCCCATCCCCAGTGATTTAATGGTGATTTAATCATTATCTCTGGCATAGGAAACATGCATGAGTATGTTTCAAGGTCCTCAGGTGATCCCCAATGTGCAAGTAATAACATTGGTTCTGTAAGCGTGATGTGTATAAGAATCACTGAGGGAACTTGGAAAAATGCATATTCCTGGTTTTACCCTCAGAGGTACTGAAATGATTCAGTTGGGCTGAAGGAAGATTAAAGATCTACTGTTAAGCAATTCAGGTGATTTTGATGAAATATATGTGACTCACACTGTAAGAAACCTATATTTTACCTCTCTGTACCTGTAATAACAAGGTTAAGTAGAGCAAAATTCACCATACAAGTTCTATGAAGATTATGTATATATACTGTAGAAATTCGCTTAACACAAATTGTTGAAAATACAATCATTTGATTATTTCTTTTCTCCCTTCAGTTCCAACATTGCTCTGACATTTTTATTAATCTTTTTAAATGTTTTGAGTCCCACCTGTCACCTCTATTTCCCTATATAACAGGAGGTTAAGCCACATAAGCTTACTCAAATTAAACATATTTTTCCTATATACTTTTATTGATTTTTAGAGAGAGTGGGAGAGTGAGGGAGAGAAAGAGAAACATTGATGTGAGAGATAAACATCACTGTACCCACCCCTATCAGAGATTAAACCCACAACCTGAGTGTATGCCCTGATTGGAAATTAAACTTGTGACCTTTTGTACACAGGATGATGTTCAACCAACCAAGCCATACTTCTTAAGTTTTTCTTTCTTATTTCAGGTCTGTTGATTTTATCTGTTCAATGTTTTCCAGAGTTTTCTATTCAGGGGTAGAGGTAACAAGGATTACCTACTTTGATTTCTGCTTAATCAACCAATGAGCCTGAGAGATTAGTATTTCTCTCTCCGTTGTCCCAGGCAGTGCCATGTCTCCACATCGGTGCCATCAGGAATTTGTAGCTCAGTGAGAGTTTGGTGGTGGAGGCAAACACGCAGAACTCTGTGACTATTGATTCCAGGCCAGATATGCTTTCCACATCCGCATCTCCCGAAAGCAAACCTGAAGCAGATCCTGTTTCTCTAAACCTCTGGTGCCTGTCCCCCCAGCCCAGCCCCACTCTCAGTTCACATGCCCTCCCAACACGTTCCCAGGGACTGAATGGCCGGTGCGTTATTGAAAACACACTGAGCACAAAAGAAAGACTTTTTCCTCCTCTTCCTTAATTCTTGGCGCCAGCACTTGCACAATTCCTGCTTGGAAGGACATAAATCCAAGCAGGCAGGCATCCTCATTCTATCTCTGGGCCACCTCGGGCTTGCCTGAATGGCCCGGCCCCAAGAGGTTTAAGAGTCAGGAAATTACTGGCTGCAGGGTCAATGAGGTCCTTAGGAAAATAGCTAACATTGTTCTCAACACAGGGAATAATATCTGCTCATGTCCTAAGGCTGCCCTGAGAGCAACAATAGCAGTACTTCTCGCCCTCTTACCCCACCCCACCCAAAGAGACATGGCTTTGCATAGTAGAGGCAACTAACTAACCTTTTTCAGTGAACATGAAATACTGAATAAGTGAATCAGCCTGGAGTCTCAGTGTGGTTTTCATATCCCAAAA
>PVJN01019926.1:0-36678 GCA_004026805.1 Lasiurus borealis
CAGATCAGAACATTTTGCACAATTAAACCAATACATATTATACCCTAAATGTAAAGTCCATATTGTGTAACAGAATTCACAGCCGCTGCACTCAATAGGAAGTACTAGGTTCTTTAAAAGGCGGGAATGTTCTTTACCATCTATCAGTTGAAATGTTTCTGATAATGCTTCCCAAGCAGACGCAATGCTCCTGCTGCCCCCACTGCTGCCAACAGTGCACTGGGCTCTGGGCTCTCTGATTTGTTATAGGTGCCCTATTGGCCTTTAGAGCAGTTTAAAGTCCACACAAACTGAGGGGAAGGCAGAGATTTCCTATATCCCTTCTGCTCTCACACATTCATAGCCTCCTCCGCTATCAATATGCCGCCCTTCTCCTCCCTCCCCGAGGAACCTACATTAACACATCATAACCATTCAAAGTCCACAGTTTACATTACTGTTCACTCTTAATGTGGCACACTGTGGGTTTGTCAAGTGTACGACATACATCCGTTATTGTGGTGTTAGCATAACCTTGATCTCAAACTAGGAATGCAAAACTGCATTCAGTCTGTTTTATAGAGAAGCTCTGATGGCAGTGAGACTAGGAGGTGAAAGGATGGTTCAAAACTAGAGGCTCGGCCTGAGGAGGCCATTAGAATTTGTGATTAGCCCAGGCCATTGTGGTTCAGTTGGTTGGAGCTTCATCCCATACACTGGAAGGTCATGGGTTCAATTTCTGCTCAGGAACTTACGGAGGTTGTAGGTTTGAATGCTGGTTGGGGCACATATGAAAAGCAACCAATCAATGTTTCTCTGTCTTGGTTTTGCTTCTTTTATCTCTAAAGTCAACAAAACAAAACAAGAATTCTTGATGAGCCAAAACCGGTTTGGCTCAGTGGATAGAGCTTCAGTCTGCAGACTGAAAGGTCCCAGGTCCAATTCCGGTCAAGGGCATGTACCTTGGTTCCAGGCACATCCCCAGTAGGGGGCATGTAAAAGGCAGCTGTTCGATGTCTCTCTCTCATCCATGTTTCTAACTCTCTATCCCTCTCCCTTCCTCTCTGTTAAAAAAAAATCAATAAAATATGTAAATAAAAAAAAATTCTTGATGAGACTAAGAGGGGCATTGGGATTCTTGTCTGGGAGTAAAGAACTTCTTTTTTCCATTTCTGAGGAGTTTGGCTCTAGCAACCTAAGATAGCAAAAAGCTAGCAAATAATAATAATAATCCTATATAATAAAGAGCTAATATGCTAATGGTCACGATGCCCTCGTGTCATAATTACCATTCAGCAAGAGGCTGCATGCACAGCAGGGCAGAGCCACCGCATTGCTCTGGAGATGGGGCGGAAACAGGGAGGTACCCAGAGGAGGCAGGACCATTCTGTGGTGAGGAGGGTAGGGGGGAGAGTCCATAGCACCCCCCTCACCAGTCCTTTGCCACCCATCGCTCAAACTCAGCACTCAGCTTGCAGCTGCCAGGAAGCAGCGCTAGAAACTCTGCAGCAGGCAGGAGGCTTCCACACGCTCCTCCAGCACCATGACAGGGTGGAGCTGCTGCGTTGCTCTGGAGACCAGGCAGAAGCTGGGAGATGCCCAGAGGAGGCGGGACCAGCCCAAGGCGACTTGTGGGACTGAGGGCGGGGCTTGAAGCGGCCAGAGAAGGACCGAGGGTTTGGGTGCAGGGCCAGGCACACCAGAGCTCTGGGTGGAGAGGTTAGGATGTCAGGGGGTTGGGGGGTGGGGGTGGGGGTGTTGGCAGGCAGGTGGGCAGGGCCATGCGATTGCACATGCCTGGTCACTAGTAATAGTAATAGTAATAGTAATAAGTAATAGTAATAGTAATAGTAATAGTAATAGTAATAGTAATAGTAATAGTAATAGTAATAGTAATAGTAATAGTAAATAATAATAATAATAATAACAACAGCGGCAGCAGCAGACACCACCAACTTCTTGTCTTATATAACCCAGAGCAGATAAGAGGCCAATGTCCTAATCAGGCTGAGGAAAAACACTGCGTTATCATTGGGTTCTGCATAATATCAGATGTTTAATTTCTATTTGCCTAATTAATGTAAAATTGCATGAGTAAGAAAAAGCTCATTAAACCAACAGTCCTGCAGATATAAACCTGAATATCTTGGACAAAGGGGATTGTCTTTTCTCTCAGCGAATCTTCAGGCAGGATCAGCTGGGTGGAGAGTTTCTCTGAAGTCTAAAGGCTGACCCCCACATGGAGTGCTTCTGCCTGTCTGTTTTGGGTAGAAGAGACTTAAAACAAAAGTAATCTTGAGGGAGAAGAATGTTAAGAAATAAATCATGTTTGTGCTACAATAGAACTAATACCAAACACTGCCAACATGTGTCTGAAACATAGCTAGAAGCACTATCCCACTGTTAGAATAAACCCCAAATGTTGTATGTTTGGTTAGACTGTGGGGAAGCCCCAGGAAAGAGAACCTGAACTCTGTGCTGAGCTGTAGCTGGCAGGCAGAGGACCTAGGCAAGTACCCTTTGCTCTCTGCTGTCTCTCCTGTCATATTAGGAGGCTTGGATTAACTGGTTTGCAAGGTCCCTTTCATAATTAAGTATGCGAACAATGAGTGAAGGAATGAAAAACTGCCACTTGTTGCCATATTGCAGAAGTCGACGATGGATTTGCAGGGAAGGGCAAGAAGTGGTAGATACCAGTGGCTGCCTTTTTTAGGGAGCCAGGTCACCCAGCACATCCTATCATGTAGAGAAGCATGACTGGAGTATCATTATGTGCAGTGTTACTAATTTTGAGGTAATGATTATTCTTTTGGGTGATGTAGGTGGACTCCTGGGTTGGACAATGCATTTGTTCACTTCAAATTCAGCATAATAGAAATGTGTTGTTGTTGTTTTCAGGATGCTTTTTTAAAAATTTATTTATTGTCTAATGTTTTACATATGTCTCCTTTTCCCCCACTAAACCCTCCCCCCAAGCCATTCCCACCCGGGCAAGCCCCCACTGCCCCAGTGCCTGCGTCCATTGGTTATGCTAATATGTATGCATACAAGTCCTTTGGTTGCTCTCTAACCCGCCTCCCCGGCCATTTGTCTCTGGATCTATTCTTATTCATCAAATTATGTTGATCATTATGATCCCACATATGAGTGAGATCATGTGATATTTATCTTTCTCCCACTGGCTTATTTCGCTTAACGTAATGCTCTCCAGTTCTGTCCATGTTGTTGCAAATGGTAAAAGTTCCTTCTTTTTTATAGCAGTGTAATCTTCCATTGTACCACAGTTTTTTAATCCACTCATCTGCTGATGGGCACCTAGGCTGTTTCCAAATCTTAGCTATTGTAAATTGTGCTGCTATGAACATAGAGGTACATATATCCTTTCTGATTGGTGTTTTTGGTTTCTTGGGATATAGTCCTAGAAGTGGGGTCACTGGATCAAATGGGAGTTCCATTTTTAACTTTTTGAAGAAATTCCATAATGTCTTCAACAATGGCTGTACCAGTCTGCATTCCTACCAGCAGTGCACGAGGGCTCCTTTTCCTCCACATCTTCTCCAGCGCTTGTCATTTGTTGATTTGTTGATGATTGCCATTCTGACAGGAGTGAAATGGTATCTCATTGCATCTCTCATATGATTAGTGACTTTGAGCATATTTTCGTATGTCTCTTAGCCTTCTGTATGTCTATGGGCACCCCTTTCATGTCCCTCATGGTTCAAGGTTCCCGTTCAGGGTTCGGGTTCTGGAGGAGGCCGCAAGCAAATGAAAAGAGACTAGGAAAATATTAATTTGGGAATATTGGGGGCCAGGCGGGAGCCTTCCTCTAGTGAGAAGACTCTCTTGCTCTAGCCTTGCTATTCCTTTTATTGAGACTTTGGGACATCCCATAGTCTTTAGGTATGAAATTTCAATAACAAAAATACAAAAGACAGAGTTGGAGGCCAGCTTCATCTAAAATGTCTCAACTAAACAATGAGTAGTTAGAGCAATTAAGGTTGTTGACTAGCTTTCCGGGCTTCCACATCTTTCTATTAGTGAAACAATGTTTGGTTTCTGTCACATGTATGTCCTCTTTCAAAAAGTGCCTGTTTAGTTCCTTTACCCATTTTGTGATTGGATCATTTATCTTCCTTTTGTTAAGTTATATGAGTTCTCTGTAAATTTTGGAAATTAAACCCTTATCAGAAATATCTTTGGCAAATATGTTCTTTCCATGCAGTGGGCTGCCTTATTGTTGTTTCTTATGGTTTCTTTTGCTGTTCAGAAGCTTTTTATTTTGATGTAGGCCCATTTGTTTATTTTCTCCTTCGTCTACATTGCCCTAGGAGCTGTGTCTATAAAGGTACTGCTATTCGACATATGTCTGATATTTTGCTGCCTGTGGAGTCTTATTGAATTTTTATGATTTCCCATCTTACATTTAAGTCCTTTAGCCATTTTGAGTTAGTTTTTGTGTATGGTTTAAGTTGGTAACCTAGTTTCATTTTTTTTTTTTTGCATGTTTCTGACCAAATTTCTCAACACCATTTATTGAAGAAACTGTCTTGACTCCTTTGTATGCTCTTGCCTCCTTTGTCAAATATTAATTGATCATAATGGTTTGGGTCAATTTCTGGGTTCTCTGTTCCATTGATCTATATGTCTGTTCTTGTGTCAGTTCCAGGCAGTTTTGAGAACCGTGGTTTGGTAATATAGCTTCATATCTGATATTGTGTTCCCTCCAACTTTGTTCTTCTTTTTCAGGATTGCTGTGGCTATTCAGGGTCTTCTTTTATTTCAGGTGAATTTTTGGAGAATTTGTTCTAGATCTTTGAAGTATGCCATTGGTATTTTAATAAGAATTACATTGAATCTGTAGATTGCTTTGGGTAGTATGGACATTTTAATGATGTTTATTCTCTCAATCCATGAACATGGTATCCTTTTCCATTTGTTTATGCCTTTCTCTATCTCTTTTTTCAATGACCTATAGTTTTCCACGTACAAGTCTTTTAGGTCCTTAGTTAAGTTTATTCCTAGGTATCTTAAATTTTTTGATACAAATGGGATTTTTTTTTCATTTCTCTTTTTGTGAGTTCATTATTGGTGTATAAAAAGGCCATAGATTTCTGGTGTTAGTTATGTATCCTGCTACATTGCAAAATTCATTTATTAGGTCTAGTAGTTTTTTTATCGACTCTGGGGTTTTCTATGTATAGTATCATTCATCTGTGAATAAAGACAGTTTTACTTCTTCTTTTCCAATTTGGATGCCTTTTATTTCTTCTTCTTATCTGATTGCTATGGGTAGCACTTCCAGTACTATATTGAACAGGAGTAGTGAAAGTGGACATCCCTGTCTTATTCCTGTTCTCAGGGGAAATGAGTTTAGTTTTTGCCCATTGAGTATGATGTTGGCTGTAGATTTGTCATATAAGGCTTTTATTATGTTGAGGTATGATCCCTCTATTCCCACTTTGCTGAGAGTTTTTATCAAGAAAGAATGTTGGATTTTGTCAGATGTTTTTTTTCTGCATCAATTGATATGACTATGTGATTTTTTATCTCTTAATTTGTTTATGTGATGTATCACATTTATTGATTTGTGTACCATCCTTGCACCCCCAGAATAAATCCCACCTTCCACCTGGTCATGGTCTATGATCTTTCTAATGTAGGTAATGCTGAATCTGATTTGCTAGAATTTTGTTGAGGATTTTAACATCTATATTCATCAAGGATATTAGCCTGTAGTTTCTCTCTCTCTCTCTCTCTCTCTCTCTCTCTCTCTCTCTCTCTCTCTTTCTCTCTCTCTCTCTCTCTCTCTCTCTCTCCTGTGGTATCTTTATATGGTTTTGGAATTAGGGTAATGCTAGTTTCATAGAAATAGCTTGAAAGTGTTGCTTCTTCTTGAATTTTCTGGAATAGTCTGAAGAGGTTAGCTATTAGTTCTTCTTTGAATGCTTGGTAGAACTCCCCTGTAAAGCCATCTGGACCAGGGCTTTGTTTGCTGGAAGATTTTTGACCACTGCTTCCATTTCTTTGGTAGTTATCAGTCTATTCATTTTTTTTATTATTATTATTCCTGATTGAGTTTTGGAAGCTTGTATTTTTTTAAAAATATGTCCATTTCATCTAGGTTGTCCATTTTGTTGGAATAGAGTGGTTCATAGTATTTTTTCATAATCCTTTGTATTTCTGTGAGATTAGTTGTTACCTCACCTCTTGATTTTTCATTTTGTTTATTTGGGTCCTCTGTCTTTGCTTCTTGGTGAGTCTGGATAAAGGTTCATCAATCTTGTTTATCCTTCAAACAACCAGCTCTTGATTTTGTTGATCTTTTGTATTGTTTATTATTATTATTATTATTATTATTATTATTATTATTATTGGTGTTATCTATGTCCTTTATTTCCACTCTGGTCTTTATTATTTCCTTCCTTCTGCTTATGCTGGGCTTTCGCTTTTCTTGTTGCTCTCTTTCTAACTCTTTGAGTTGTAGGGTTAGATAATTTATTACCATTTTTTTCTTGTTTTTTGAGATAAGCCTGTAGAGCTATGAACTTCCTTCTCAAGATTACTTTCACTATGTCTCATATATTTTCCATTGTTTTGTTTCATTGTTGTTTGTTGCCATGATACTTTTTATTTCTTTTTTGGTAACATAATCAATGTTTAATAGCATGCTATTTAGCCTCCAGGTGTTTGATTTTTTTTTTCATTGTTTTTATTGTAGTTGACTTAATTTTATGCCATTGTGATCTGAGAAGATACTTGACATGATTTTTATCTTCTTAAATTTGAAGAGACTTTGTGTCTCAATACATGGTCTATCTTTGAAAATGACCCATGTGCACTTGAGAAGAATGTATATTCTGTGGCTTTGGGGTGAAATGTTCTGAAGATGTCAATTAAGTCTATCTTATCTAGTGAGTTATTTAGGATTGATGTTTCTTTGCTGATTTTTTGTTTAGAGGATTTATCTAATGGTGTTAGTGGGATACTAAAGTCCCCTACTATGATTGTATAGCTATCAATCTCTCCCTTGATATCCTCCAGAAGTTTATTTATTTATTTTTTTAATGTATTTGAGTGTTCCTGTATTAGGTGCATATATCTTCTTGTTGAATTGTTCCCTTTAATATTATGAAGAGGCCTTCCTTATCTCTTGAGGTCTAATTTGTCAGACATAAGTATTGCTATCCAGCTTTTTTTTTTTTTTTCATTCTCCTGAAAAAACTTTTTCCAGCCCTTCACCATCATTCTATGTGAGTCCTCTGTTCTGACATGGGTCTCCTGTAGACAACAGATATATGGGTCATGTTTTCTTATCCACTGACCTACCCTGTATCTTTCGATTGGGGCATTTAATTCATTTACATTTAAAGTTATTATTGATAGGTACTTGTTTGTCACCATTTTTATTCTTTATTCTTGTATTTCTTCTTCTCTTTCTATTTCTTGTTTTTACAGCAGCTCTTTAGCATTTCTTACATTGCTGGTAATAAACTCCCTTAGTCCTTTTTTATCTGTGAAGCTCCTATTTCACCCTCAACTTTGATTGATAGCCTTGCTGGGTACAGTATTCTTGGATTCAGACCCCTGCTTTGCATAATTTTGTATATTTTATTCCATTCCCTTCTGGCCTGATGTGTTTCTGTTGAGAAATCAGTCGATAATCTGGGAGATCCCTTGTAGGTAACTTTCTGTCTCTCTCTGGCAGTCTTTAAGATTCTTACTTTGTCGTTGGCTCTCTCTAATCTTTCTGTCCCCGGATTGCCTCAGCAATTGTGTTTAATTCACCAATTCTGGATGGATGTTGTTCGACTCAGCTGTTCTTTTTCCAGTATGCTTTTTTAAAAAGGTTGATCATAGAAGTCCCCTCAGAAGATATTTTAAGCAGGGACCAAATGAAGTAAGGGAATACTCCATGAAATGCTTGGAAGAAGAGCATTCCAGGTAAAAAGCACAGGAAATGCAAAGTCTTAGAGGAATACCTTTGTTTGTGTTGACACACATCTAAAAGTGCATGGGGGAAGGGGCCTTCTAGTTGTGTGTTTCTGAGCCCACATTCTCTTCTTTGCCAGTTAGGATTGTCCCTCGATAAAAATGTTTTTGAAGCTATATTTTTTCATCCTGGAAAGAGACTGAATTTAAAGTGATGTTCAAAGAGAAAAGTTAACTTTGCACAAATGTATCAACTAGATCTTAAATGTTCACCTTTTGGTGTCACATCCACCCACTGGTTAAGCTGAGCTCTTATTCACATGGCTGCGGTGGGGTGCGGAGAGATAGTTATCCCATTTCCCCTGGTGATAAATGTGCTTGAATTGCACAGATTGATGGAAATTGTACAAATTTTGTGAGTCCTCTTGACTGAAGTGTGGGTTTCCTCTAGGAAAGATCACTTTTAGGGAGGCCTGTGAATATATATACTGGACAGTAGACTTCTTGAAAAACCGATCAGGTATACAGTGATTGCCCAAACCAAAGTCTCCTGCCTTGTTTTCTGCCTTCCCTCTGCTTCCTGCCAGGGTTGACCCACCACCTCTCTAGGTAAATTGGCACCACGGCCATCCAGAAGAAGCAGCCAGGTGGGTCATTTTATATGTTAAGTGAAATGACTAAGAGTGTGGATCCTGGAATCTGAGACCCAGGTCAGAATTCTTGCCCCTTCACATTCTACCTCCAGACTGCATAAGTAATCTAACACCATTTTCTCATCTGTAAAATGAGGGTATAGATTCTTCCTTACAAAGGAGTCATGTGGCTAGATGACGCCAAGTATATGAAATGATTAGCACAATGCCAGGTACTTTTTAAGAGTTCAATATATAATAGATACTACTACTATTGTTATTACTACTGTTGTTTTCATCAAGTGCCTTCTATGTATCAGACACCATGCAAATTCTCAGAGAAGCAAACTTGGACATAGTCTGTCATTTCAAGGAGTTCAAAATTTAGTGAGGAGGTGTAGTGAGGGAACAAGTAGTTATGAAAGAATGTGATAAGTGCTATGACAATAAAACATTAGTATGTACCCAAACCAGGGGCATCAGGAGACAGGAGAGGCCTTCTGGGAAGGGTGATGTTTGGTCTGAGTGAAACACTTGTCTGACACATTTGGAGAAGTCCATGAACAAGGCAAAGTGTGGAGTATGGGGATGCAGGGAAGAAAAGCAGCCCTTCCTCTGTTCCCGCATCCCCTCAGAGTCCCATCACAAATGCTGTGAATGGTCTCTCCAGTAAGACACAGTCTTGGGCACAGATAGAACACTACACAGAGCAGCATGCCTGAAGGGACTTCCTGTTTTCTCTGTAGCTTTTCAGTGCCTTTAAGTCTCTGCCTGCATGGCTCCCCTGCCCAGAACCATCAAAGTCTGGGTGTTCTTGAATTCTTCAGGCCCAGTGACCCTCTCAGGCTCTGGGCCTGTGGAAGCAGATCAAACCTGGCCCAGGGCTTACTCCTTGGGTTCTAGCTGAAATTGGCATCCTCAAAGCACCCTGACCGAATTCCTGCTGAACCTCCACTGGAGTTCTCCAAGCCCTCACCTCGGCCGCAGGCAAATATAATCAACCCTGACCTCAGATCCTTCCCCAGGCTTCCCATCCCTCTTCCATTGTCCTTCTTTTCTCGCCTGTAGAGCTTTTCTGGAAGACTGATTACCAAGCCTCTTTCTTCCCTAGAGTGCTTCTTTGTCACAAATGATTCCACTCCTTGAGGATATTTGTTGACATTTAATTCATCTCCTGTTCTCTGCCTGGGTGAGTACTGGGGAACTCCCTGAGAGGAAGGAGGAGGCAGTGAGGCATCTGAGGAACGCAGCCCTTGCGGTGTGTGAAGGTGATGGATTTCCCCTCCTTTCTTACACTTTTTGCTGCTGCGTGAGGACCTCTGGGCATTCTCCCCGCTCTTCCCTGCTTTTAGCTGATTTATTCTTATCTGGCTTATGGCTTTCTTTTTCAGGTGTAACTTCTGATTTTTCTTCTGTTGGTGTTCAGTTCTCTGTAGCTTTTGCACTAAATCTATTACATGTTCTTCAAGACTAGGGCTTGGCTGAATTTTAAAGCAGGCATGAGGAGCTCTGCACAGCTGAGCTACCTGCTTGGATCTCCTAAAAAATGTGTGTCTATTGGCCTGACGTTCCCATACCTGGAAGAAGTGCCCAAAGCTCCAGTCCCTGCTCCTCTGCTCACAGTGGATAGAACAGTGGGCATGACTCCCTACCGCCTACCCTTTGTTGGGAAGGGAATGAGTGCTTTCACCCTCTTCAGTCTGTACATGATGCATAGACAGTGTCTCCCACATGGGGCAGGGATGGCCTGCTGGGCTGGGGACAACTGCCCCTCTTTCAATCCTGTTCTTATTCTTCTCAGAGGAGGAAGAGTTGCTAAAGGACTGTGAGAGTCTGAAACACCCTTTGGGCCAAGTTTATTATTAGGCAAGATCCCTACATCTCAAAGATAGGTCCGTTCTTCATTCTTCCATCACTTTCCCCATCCAAGTGCACAGGCTCTTTTGTGCCTCCTGCTTCTGGGATCTAGCACATTCCTGGGCAGGTTGGCCCTCAGAGTCCAGTCTGCTCAGAAAGACAGAGAATCTGGCGGTGCCCCAATCTCCAATTCATTTGTAATAGCGCTCTGCCCTCAGAGTAATCGACAGCTGCTCAGATATTGATAATGTAGTTTGTAACTTTTCATCTGGCTGATGTTTCTTGCATGTTAGCTCCAAAGGAAAGGAGGAACCTCAAGCCACAAAAACATGCTTTTACTCGTCTCATGATATTCCCTGCCCACATCTCTCACCTTTCCTCTCTCCGCTTCCTCATATTCACTCCATCCCTAGGGGATCCACCACCTGCCATTCCTACATGTCATGCAATTCTAGGATCTGTGTTTGTGTCCCACATTCACTGAGAATGCACTACAGCTTTCCTCCCCATCCAGTCAACACTTGCTTCAAAACTCTGGGCCAGCCAAGTCCGGTTTGGCTCAGTGGATGGAGCATCAGCCTGCGGACTGAAAGGTCCCAGGTTCGATTCCGGTCAGGGGCATGTACCTTGCTTGCGGGCACATCTCCAGGAGGGGGCATGCAGGAGGCGGCTGATCGATGTCTCTCTCTCATCGATGTTTCTGACTTTCTATCCCTCTCCCTTCCTCTCTGTAAAAAATCAATAAAAAAAATAAAATAAAATAAAATAAAATAAAATAAAAACTCTGGGTCAGCCTCATTCCCCCCCAGGTGACCTCTGTGCCCAGGCTGGCTGAGGTGCCCTCCTCTGTGCTTCCTGATGCCCAGTCCATCTGTACCAAAGCTCTCCTCACATGTTCTCTGAAAATACTCCTCCTCCCCTAATAATTTGCTAGCCTGTTGAAGGAAATGTCATATCAGTGTAACTCTGTTTCCAATGCTTAGCACATTATAGGGAACCAATAAAGGCATGAAACACCAAATGAGAGATTAACTAGTAATGCCTCTCTAATTCAAAGCACATCTATGAACTAAGAAATATCTGACAAGGTGCAGACAGGCAAAGTGAGGCCCGGGAAGAGTTGTTGGCAGAAACCTTGGCCAGTAAATGGCAGGGCTGGCACATTTGTAGATTTCCAAGGCAGAGGAACATGTTCTTATTTGTATTTTTTAAAAGAGAGATAAAATATATATAGACACACATTCTGGTCTTGTAAATAGTGTTCTTCAACTTTGACCAAAGCCACAGCATGCGCCCATGCCCCGTTCTGCACAGGGACACCCAACACCCTGAGAATCATTGACTGCACATCTTGTCTCTCAGCCCCGAACCCAGTTCACAGGCAAGCAGCAGGCTTATCAACTGTCCATTTAACAGTGCTTCACATTTTAATCAAATCCCCTTTCCTCACCAGCTCATTTCAAAGGCATTCCATTGGCCTGCATGCAGGTGCTGGTGGAACAAAATGAAACTCACTCCAAAACAAAAGGGAAAAGAGCTGATCTGATGCAAAATCCATCTGCATTTCAGAAGCTGTCAAGATGAAAAATGGAGCCACGTTTGGCCTTTAAAAATATTAATTTCTGGTGAAGAGGAACTGGGGAGTGGTGGAAAGAAAATTTCCTTTTCTCCCAGAGGAGCAAACAGGACAAACTCTGATCCTTGGTCCTGGTCTTGTATGTTGTGCCCAACCCAATGGTTAATTGTCCCAGCTTCTTTGATGAAGTTTCTGAGCATAATGAATGCCCACACATGTCAACAAGTTATTGAGGCATCTTCTCTCCTATTCTGAACTCAGTTGATATGGTTCAATGTTGTTGTTTTAAGGGGTGATAATCCATCCAATGGAAGCAAATCTAGTCAACTTCTGACTGGAACTGGGTTTGGGGCTCAGCTAAGGGCACCAGTAGTGAATGAATGAATAAATGAATGCCCAGTTGCTGAATAGATAGAAAAACTGAGAAAAAAACACAAGGGAAGAATTGCATTCTGCTCACATTTGCCTGTCAAACTTAGGGAGACAGTTTCTGTTTTAATAAAGTACCTTTTCAAGCAGTTTTAGAGGATCCTCACTATCCCTCTCCCTCCGCACACCCAACCCATTCTTCAGAAGCTCCTCATGACCAACTCGCAAAGCTGTTCACTGCTCTGCACTTTCAGGCCTCTCTGCTTTCTGACCCTCACTTTCTTGCTGGACCATTGCAGTCTCATAACTGCCTCTCTGTGCCTTCAATCACACCACCCTCCCACTGCCTCCAGAACATTCTCCTTTTCTAAAGTACCCTCACCTGCTTAAAAATGCTGATGGCTTCATTCTGCCTCGTACATCTCCTTCAAATTTTTCATAATCTGGTTCCAAACTACTCTTTCAGCCTCTTCTCCTTTCTCTCCTTCCTGCTAAATATAATGCTATTCCACAAATATACCAGGCCCTTTCCTGCCCTCTATCCTTTGCACATCCCAATTCCTTCAGTGTGTTCCCTTCCCTCCCTCATCTACCTGAAGAACTCTTACACCTCCTTTTACACCAGCTGAAATGCCTCACAAACTCTCCTCTGCCTCTTCCCAGTGGAGTCAGCTGTGCTCAGTTCCAGGGCACCAGGCATATTGCACATGGTGTGTCAGCTGACTGACTGCCCCTGTAAGCCAGTCCACTCAGGCCATCTATACTAATAAAAGGGTAATATGCTAATTAGACCGGGAGACCTTCCAGACATCCTTCCAGAAAAAGCCATGGTGTTGGGGCCAAGGCAGAGGTGATTAGGGGCAATCAGTTCCAGAGGGGAGGGAAGTTAGGGGTGATCAGGCCAGCGGGGGGATGGGCAGTTGGGAGTGAGCAGGCCGGCAGGGGAGAGAAAGTAGGGGTGATCAGGTAGGAAGGGTGGGCAGTTGACAGTGATCAGGCTGGCAGGCAGAGTAATTAGGGGTGATTAGGCAGACAGGGGAGCAGTTAGAAGCCAGTGGTCCTGGATTGCGAGAGGAATGTCTGACTGCCAGTTTAGGCCACATCCCTGTAAGATGACATGATCCCTGTGGGATTGGGCCTAAACTGGCAGTCAGACATCCCCCAAGGTGGCCTGGATTGGAGAGGGTGCAGGCTGGGCTGAGGGAAACCCGCCAACCCACCCCCCCTATTGCCATGCATGAATTTTGTGCACTGGGCTACTACTCTCTGATAAGGTAGTGTGTTCTTCCTCCCTAGGGACTAACTTCAGGCAAGTTTCAAGGGATGGTGTGTTGTGGACTTGGTGCTATTGTTTTCTGGAAATGATGCTCAAAAGATTTTTGGGTGAATGAAATAATTAATGTTTAACAAACATACTTTTGTTTGACTTTTTCTAGAATCCCCATTCCCAATTTTCATTAGGTCAAAAAGCCCCTCCATATTCCTTATAATTTTCTTCCTAAGATAGCAGGCTCCCCTCTGTTTACAAAGACTCAGGATATGCTCAGAGCTGTTGAGGCCTCTTGCTTCCTGCCTGTCCACCTCTCTGTAGGAACAGGTGCTCCTACACTGATTATCCATTTCCTTTGGACTCAGGCCTGGTTCTGTATGACCTGTGTTTTCTTATAAAATGAACCTGTGCATGGGGAGAAGTTCTGTCCTATAGTCAGCAAGCAAAGCAAAGGAAATGGGAGCCTGCCCGGGCCTAGCTCACACACTGGTTTCATTAGCACAAGTCCCGCATCATAGATGCCTAACAGTCTCCACTTTCCTCAGAGGCCACAAAACTGCCTGAAGAGCTGGCAGAGAGCCACATGGAGGCTTTTCTGTGTGTTCATCTCTCTTTAAAATCCCCACCTCCTCCTCTATATGCTCAGGGCTCACCTGTGATGACCTTTATCTCAAAGGCTGGCCTGTGTCACTCTCAAGAGATGATGTCACCCTCTGCCACTTAAGCAAATGTTTCCTGAGGTCTGACTGTGTCCCAGCACCTGAGATATGGTGGTGACTGTGTCCCAGCACCTGCCAGGAGAGTTCTGACTGTGTCCCAGCACCTGCCAGCTGGCAGGGACAAAGCCAAGGAAAGTCAGGTTCTTTCCTCTTGGCACTCAGTCTAGTGAGGGGAGAGCCTTGCCCTTCCCAAATGGCTGCCATGAGAAGAAGTGAGTGCAACATTGTGAGATAACTAGGGGAAATGTCAGGGAAATTCATTAAGAGGTACAAAGGCCATCTTAGAATTCCAAAAGATTTCCTTTTTCCATTGTTGTACAGGCATCTGGCCCAAGGGTTGGCAACCCCTACTGAATGCTCAAACGCAGAGAAGCTGCATCCTTTGTCAGCATGAGGGAACTACTCAAAGGAAACCAAAAGATAACCTATTATTACCATGTACATATTTCCACCATCATAATAGGCCTCTTCACTTTGTATAATTACCAAAATGTTTGGAAGTAATTTCCAATGGAAATCATCACCCAATTTACCCCATATGGATTTTCTATATCATTTTGCTACAGAGAAAGCAGCCTAAATGGTGTACCTGCAAGGAACTTAAAACATAGAAAATTATCGCTTTCCAGCAGCTCATACTGATGCAGCCATGAAGGGACATTGAGAACTGCTTGTAGAAAAAAGCAGATGGACAGTTGCCTGCTGCAGAATGCTTGTGTGGCCTTCTTTCCATTTCCTTTAACTTTGCATTGGTTCAAATTTGTATTCTTTTTATCTTAAAGTCTGTTCTTTAAAGTAATAGATACTGATCACCTAAGTGATCAGACATTGCATTAGACTAATAACCTAAATTTAAGCAAATTTGAAAGAATTATCCTGACAGTGAGATAGCAGTCCCTGAGTTAGTATTTAAGGTAATAGTGAACATATGCCTTTACCCTACCAGTTAATCATGAAATATCGGATCTGCCTCCCTCAAAGCTGAGCTGGCATCTGCTGTGAGAATCGAGCCCAGGCAATTTGCTATGGAAGAGAAACAGAGATAGAGTTTATTCTTCCTAATGATTTCTTCTGTTTTAAATCATCCTTAAATTAGCTCCTCTCTTGTCCTCCAAACCTGCCTTTTCTTTTTGTCTTGATCCCAAGTATGGTCTCAACTCTATCTACCTAGGTGCCCAGGCCAGAAAGCACCCACCACATTGAGACCCACTCCCCTCACTCATCACATAGAATGCGCATGCTGGCCACAGAGCTTGGGTGCAGACCCTCACTCTGTGACTGCCTTCTTGGATAGGTCGTATAACATTTCTGAGCCTCAGTTGTCTCATCTGTAAAATGGGTGTATATGATGGTCCTATCCTTGTCATAGGATATGGCAAGGGTTGGATAGAATAATGTCTGGACAATTCAAAAACCTAGCATATCTTCAGCGATCAATAAATGTTATATATTTTCATAATAATTATTCTTACCCTAGCTGATAACAAAGTCTACTTCTTTTATTAAAGTAGAGGTAGTGCCTGGCAGGCGTGGTTCAGTGGTTAAGCATCACCCTGTGAACCAGGTGGTCACAGTTCAATTCCCCATCAGGGCACATGCCCAGTTGCAGGCTCAATCCCCAGTATGGAGTGTACAGGAGGCAGCCGATCAATGATTCTCTTTCATTATTAAAGTTTCTCTTTCTCTCTTCATCTCCCTTCCTCTCTAAAACCAATTAAAAATATATTTTTAAAATATATATATTCAACATACAATATTATACTCATTTCAGGTGTAGAAAATAGTGATTGGACATCTATATACCTTGTGTAGTGATCACCTGAACGAGTCTAATAACCATATATCAGTGGTTACTTCACTTTCTAAATTGTTTTAATCCTCTTCTACTCTCCCTCCTGAACCATCTCATCTTACCTGGATAGATATAGTATCAATGTCTGATTTAATTCTTTAGTCCCTGTGCCAATCATGGGGCCTGGCATATGATAAGATCCCCAAAAACCCCTGTGCCTAGCTTAGCATTAGCTCACCAGTGAATGTGTGCTAGTCCTTGGTTCTCCTGGGACATGAGCAGAGGAAAAGCCATGGAACACGTATAATAGTCAAACATGGCATTTCCTGATTTGGAAGAATTTGTAACAGACCCAAAATATGCTTTGGAAATTCAAATCATATATCACTTCTCCTATAAATTTCTATAATCATTTCTGTTTGGTTTGTTTTAAGGATTTGATGCATTTCAGGTTTAAATGTGGGAAAGTTATGCCTTTTCCTTGGTTTTATTTCCCAGCACTATGACCAATGAGGCAAAGAATCCAAACTCATTAAGTTTCACACATAAAGAATTGAAATGTATACAGTACTTACGGAGACTGTGGGCTGAATGATGAAGCTTTCTTTTTAGGCCTTGAATATGTTGACACACTCGGTATTTTTCATCCACAGATTGTAGTATGAGTATTGCCTCACACCATGTCTCATTAATATTATTTTTATGACTGCACAATGCAGTGACACATTGCTGAGCTGCTGAGAAATTTAAAGAATAAAAAAGATTTAGACACTGAAGGACTCTTGAATCATTGGATTTGGAGAACAGAAGTGAGGTTGAAGTACGTCTAGGAGCTGATTACATGATTACACCCGGTAAACTGGCGCCAACATACCTATTTCTTAAATGGCTTGGGCCCTTGTATCTAGTGCCAGTGGATGTGGCTCAGCTCAGCATTGTCAATATTTAGTGGGTGGGATTTGCTCAGGTTCAGCGGCCATACCAAGTCAACCATTGGTCAGTATGGAGATGACACTGAACTTGCAGAAGATGAAGAAACCACAGGGGGGAGGAGACTGGCACTTACTCTCTTGCTTCCTCTTCCTGCCCCCACAAGTGGGCATCATTAATCTACTGTCGCCCTCCTGCCCTTTGAGTCTCGATGCAGCCTCAGGATCCTGCTCCACACAATTGTCATAATTCATCTGACTTATATAAATAAAAACCTATCTAACATTGGTTAAACTCTAAAATAACAAAGGCAGAAAAAACTCCAAGACTTGTAAATGTGACTGTACATTTTTAAGTAGCGATAACTCTTTACTTATCCCCACAGCAGATTAAAAGGCAAAAAGGCCCATCTGTTTCATTACTGTAGTTTTTGTCAGTTCTGCTAACTCTTTCATTTGGTAAACATTTATTGAGGACCTACTACATGCCAGCCACGTGCATGCTAATTGAGTAGCTACCCAATTAGTTCTCAGTGTGTCTTCAGACTAGGAAGCCTGGACCATCTTGCCCCAGATTTGAATGAATGGGTTCCCTGGGTCTAGATAAGAGATTGGGATACCCAAACACCTCCCTCCCATGTTCCATGTACAAAAGTACCTCCAAGCCAAAGTTTTCCCAGGACACCCCATTTGAGCCCCGTGCCCCTTGATTTCCCAGTTGTGAAGTGGGAAACGTACTGATACAGAGCTTGCAGTGTTGACATGCAAATTCAAATGAGGTGTATAAGTGCCTGGCTCAGTGAAGATGCTCTGGAAAGGACCGCAGACATTGTCACTACAGTGAAGTTGCTATTGTTGCTATTATCCTTCCTCTTGGTATATACCCTGCAGGGTATATATGAGACCAGAGCACCAGCTCTCTGAGGTTAGAAGATACACTTGAGCTTGCAAGTCTAAAGCCTAAAAATGTGGCCTGGTTATTGACAGGTTTGATTGCACAGCTCTGAGCAGGGAGGACACACCAGGTCCTGAGTGGCATTGCTCTCTTGGGAGCTTGCACCCCAGACATTTCTTGAGAAATAGAGGCTATAGCCCAGGCTAAGAACCAAACCTCAGGACCAGATAAGGTTGAGCCTTTTTTTTTTAAATATATTTTATTGATTTTTTTGCATAGAGGAGGAGAGAGGGATAGAAAGTCAGAAACATCGATGAGAGAGAGACATCGATCAGCCGCCTCCTGCACACCCCTACTGGAGTTGTGCCCGCAATCAAGGTACATGCCCCTGACTGGAATCGAACCTGGGACCTTTCAGTCCGCAGGCCGACACTCTATCCACTGAGCCAAACCAGTCTCGGCACGTTGAGCCTTTTTAGCTGCTCTGCGATCAGACGGAGGCTCAAGTCTTGACCTTTCTACTTACCAGCTATGGAGCTGTGAGCTTCTGCAGGCCTCGCATCCTCAGTGTCTCTGCCTGTTGGAGATTGCGTTTAGTGCCTGTGATTCGTAGTGAGTCTCAATATACAAATTCCCTCCTCTTCTCCTCAGTGCAGCTTCCCGTCAGGAGTAAGTCATGCCAGGGCCTATTGAGAAGCCGATCTAACATCTCCCCAGGAAACATTGTAGAAGGAACTGCAAACTGACATCCAATTTCTGGGGCCAACAGATCTCCTCAATTCATCCCTGAGTTTTCCATGTACTCCAGTTTTAAAACCCACGGAAAGTAATTTTTAAAGGAATCTTAGGATACCTACATCTTATTTGGTAAACATTTATTCATCTTTTAGATGAATAATCTGACCTAGAGATTATATTCTTATGTATGTGCACAAGAGAAATGAAAATATAAGTTCATGCAAAAATGTCTACATGGATGTTCATAACAGAATTACTCATAAAAGCCAAAAAGCAGAAGCAACCCAAATGTTCATAGATTGATGAATGGGTGAGCAAAAGGGGATATATTCATACATGGGATATTATTTGGCTGTAAAAAGGAATGAAGTTCTGTGAGACAATAAATGTCTGTTGCTTTAAGTCACCCTTTTTGGGGTGCTGTTATGAGGGTGGCTGCTATGGGGGGTGGAGGTTTTCTTTGAAATATTCTAAACTTGATTATGGTATTGCTTGCCCAACTCTGTGACTATATTAAAAGCCAATGAATCTTAAACTTTTAAATGAATTATATAAATTGTATCTCAGTAAAGCTGTTATCAAAAAAAAAGAAAATGAAAAAGACAGCCAGAATGATCTTATCATGTCAGCCTCCTCCTCAAAATACTCCCATCGAAATCCTGTTTCTCTCAGGAGAACAAACTCAGTCCATCCACGGCTCTGCAAGGTCGGCAAGGTCTGGCTCACCTCTGTCCAGCCTGTTCTCACACCAAGTGACCCGCCCTTTCCCCTCAGCTCCTCACCCACTCCCATCACAGGGCCTTCCATCTGCTATTCCCAATCTGGAACACCCTACCCTCCATTTCATCCCATTACCCAAACTATTTCTTCATCTTCCTTCACATTTCAGCTCAGCCATCAGTTCCTTGAGAAGTCGTGCTGGTCTGAGAGAAGCTCAAGTTCTCCTTGTAGACACTTTCAAAGCACCCTGAACCTCTCCTTCATCTCATATTTCACAGCCACACTTAACAGAAATGTGTGTGATTGACATCTGTCCTCCCACACTGGCTTCTGTTCCGCATAAGGGAATAGTATGTTTTTATTGAGATGGCATTTATCTATTAAACATTAATCATTTTAAAGTGAACAGTTCAGTGGCATTTAGTACATTCACAAGGATGTGCATGTCTAGTCCCAAAACATTCTCATCATCCCACAGTGCAATCCCAGATTCATTAAGCAACCTCTCTCCATACAATACTCCCCCCAACTTCTGGCCACCATTAATCTGTAGTCTGTCTCTGTGGATTTATCTACTCTGGACATTGCATATAAGTGGAGTCGCACAGTATATGACATTTTGTGTCTAACTTCTTCCACCTAGCATAGTGTTTTCATGGTAGCATGAATCAGTATTTCATCGTTTTTATGGCTGAATATACCACATTTTTTAATCCATTTATCTGTGGATGAACATTTGGGTTTTTGTTTGTTACCTTTTGGCTATTGTGAATAATGCTGCTGTGTACATGTATTTGTTTAAGAACCTGTTTTCTGTACTTTTGAGTATATACCTAGGAGTGAAATTGCTGGCTCATAGGAAAATTCTATTCTTAACTTTTTAAGGATATGCCAAATTTTTTCACGGTGGCTGGAAACCAAGCTGTGATGGACATTAGTATTGCCAATAGGGCCGAGGTCGGCAAACTGCGGCTCGGGAGCCACATGCAGCTCTTGGCCCCTTGAGTGTGGCTCTTCCACAAAATACCATGGCCTGGGTGAATCTATTTTGAAGAAGTGGGATTAGAAGATTAAAAATTTTGGCTCTCAAAAGAAATTTCAATCGTTGTACTGTTGATATTTGGCTCTGTTGACTAATGAGTTTGCCAACCACTGCAATAGGGGCATCTGTGAGGACCCACATTACACTAGGAAGAATGTTCCGAGTAAAGAACACATCCCCACAGGTTGTGTCTGAGGGCTCTCATTTCTCTCTATTCTCACCAATTATTTTCCTTTTTCTTATTAAAGCCATCATAGGTGTGAAGTAGCACTTCACAGTGGTTTTGATTTGCATTTCCCTCATGAGTACTGATATTGAGCGTCTTTTCCTGTGCTCACTGGCCATTTGTAGGTCTTCTGGGCAGAACTATTGAATTATTCAAATCCTTTGCCCATATTTTAATTGCTTTGTGTGTCTTTTGTTGTTTGTTGAGTTGTATGTGTCCTTTATATATTCTGGATAGTAAGCTCTTATCAGATATATGATTTGCAAATACCTTCTCCCATTCTGTATGCTGTTTTCTCACCTTCTTTATAATGTCTACTTTATTATATTTTAAATTATGAAATGACTAATAAATCCAATGGCAGACATTTACCTGGCATTTGTGAACAAAGCAACCAAGTGCTCCTTTATTTGATCACCAATTTGTATTTCTCTGAATACCTTTGTATTTATAATCAGCCTGCTGATTGGTTGCACGTTTTCATTTCCATCCAAACATTCAGCATCATGGTGCAGTGACCGGCACAGAGAATCATGTGGAGAGTGAATGTCTCAGAGAGGAAAGAGTTAAACAGCCGCTGTCCTGCTGCGCTCACTGACAGACCCTCCTCATGGTTTATGGATAACCCAACCACATTAGAGAGGCAAAGAAGGAAACATGAAAAGACAAAATTTCCCGGCACTGTCTTTTAAGGACCCTCATGTCACGGCTCGGTGCCAATTAACATTTAGTTGAATTCTTGGTTCACACCCCAGCCAGCTGTTGGGCCAGCTCTCTGGAGAAGTCTGTGTGTATGCTGAGATATCAGTGTGCAGGTCTGCACACTGACATTTAGAAAGCCAACGAGAGCTAGTGTTCTTTACTTAGTACGCTCTTTCTATTGTCATGTGAGATCCTCACAGAGGCCCCTGCTGGAAATAGTAAATGACTGTCACACCTGGGTTCAAGCAAAGCCTGGGCCATGGGTTTGCACTGGTGACCCCCAGGGCGGGGGCAGAGGGGCGAGGAGGAGAGAAGAGGAAGGGCCACATCCAGACCACACATACCCGTCAGAATCACATAGACATGGGCCAGGCACTTTAACCCCACATTTTAATTCTGTTAATAAAATATATTCTTTTTATGAACACTAAATAATGTGTTTATTTTTTTAAAAAATTAGAACGTTAGAAAAGGACACGGAGGACAAAATAAAAAATGCATAACCATATCATTCCGAGATAATTGCTGTTAATATCTTGTATATAATTATCCTACTCTATTTAAAAATTGTGCATATATAAATACATTTTTTAAATGGGATCTCAGTATTCAGACAATTTTGTAACCTGATTTTTCTCTCAACAATATAATAGAAACATTTTCCGTGTCATTAAATATTCTCCGACTAAGCATTTATTTTTAATGTGGGTGCCTCTGGCTTATACAACAGCAATCTGCAGGCTGCAAAGAGCCATGCTTGGTGGGTTTGAGTAGTTTTCTCTCAGAGCATTATGAGGGTGTTTAATGGTACGTCTGTGAGAATGCTGCTGGCCCGCCAGTCCTGGATGGGGAAGAATGGCCAGCCTTTCTTCATTCGCTCAAACTCTGTCGAAGGACCTGTTTCTCACAGCCACAGGGCATCTTCCCGGATGTTAAAGTGTGCTGTGCTTAGGGCTCCACGTTCATCCCCAGCCTCGAGGATCTGGCAGATTGAGAGCTACCGAGGCACGCCACCTCTTTTGGACTGGTGGAAAGTTAAATAACCACCGAGGTTCCAGGCTGAAATGTCACCTGGAAACGGACAAATGTGAGAGACACAGGATGTTGTGGGTGTTTAAGAGCAGTTGCTATCCTCTGCCAGGAAGGAGGAAAGGCTTTTCTAGATAAGAGGACACACTCACAGGTATAGTTTGGAGAGATGGAGAGGGCAGTAGACGCTCTTTCAGGCATCGGTTAATGATTAACGAACATCTACTACATACCCAACAGCTTGCTAGGTGTCAGGGATATGACAATAAAAAGACAGGTGATTCTAACTGTTAGGGTCGAAACGCTCGCCGCTCAAAGGAAGCCTCCAAGAGACATTCTCATGCAAACAGCAAAGGGTTTATTCACCAGCATGCTGGGGCTCACAACATACTCTGAAAGCAGAGCAGAGGCTGAGAGCCCCGAACCAAGTTACAGGGTATTTTTATAGTAGTCTGGAAACAAAGACTTCAAACTTCAAAGACTTCTGAGAATCCGGTGACCTTTACATAAGATTAACGGCACTCTGCCGTTACCATGGGGTTACGATAACAGAATGCGGCTGGTGGTTATCTCTGGGTTAGTTTCTGGAGACATCGGGACCATGTCTCCTGTTGCAATTTTGCTACAGGCTGTCTTGTTACACAAGATTATCAGCCTGCACCTGGGTCACGGCACCCTGGGAGTTTTCACTCTGTTCTCAACTCTGAGACTGCAATAACAGGATGTAACTGGGGGATATGATTTTAAGCTGAGCTGTGCTAACTCCGGCCCAATCCTGATTTTTGCAACCTTACACTAACAACAAAGGTTCGTAAACATAGACCCAGTCCAGAGTGATAAATGGTACAGTAAGAGAGCACGCTGAGTGCAGTAATAATGTGTCCACAAATGTCCTTATTGGCTGTTGTGCACATATCATCTCCTTTAGTCCTCACAGGTACTGTTATTCTCCCTATTTAATGGATGTATAAGTGAGACCTACTGAGGTTAGCTTGCCCACAGTCCACACACGCGCTAGCTGGGCATTTTGCAGGCAGCCTCCAATTAGTCCTCATGACAGCCTTTCTAGGTGGAAGATGATAGTAGAAAAGTGACCTCCTAAATAGAGGCGGCAGAATCAGGATAGGCTTCACAGAGGAGTAACATGGGAACTGAGTCTTAGACAATGAACAGGTCTTGCCTGGGAACGCGTGCAAAGAGGCTGTTCCAGGCAAAGGGAACAGTGTTTGCAAAGGCATAGAGGTGGAGAGAACATGGCATGTTTGAGAAACCATGGCCACCGATCAAGTATTCCCGGTAGATCAGGAATGAGGGAAGGCATGATAGGAAATGCAAGCAGAGAGGGACAAGGTGCCAAGGGCCTTTAGTGCCACTCCCCAGAATTTAGACAGTATCCTGGTGGTCAGAGGGAGCCGGGGCATGAATTAGAGCTAAGTAGCCGAGGGGTCAGAGTTGAGTGTTAGAAATATAATTATAATGAAGATGCTCTTGAGGGGGTCAGATGGGACTCCAGGGAACCAAAGGGGTGTGTTTTGTTTTTTGGGGGTTTTTTTGTTGTTTTTTTGTGCCTGAACTATAGGAGAATCAATGAGAATGGAAAGATGACAGATGCGAACAATTTAGAGAGATAGAATTAATAACTTGGTAAATGAATCAAGAAAGTCCTAAATCCAAAATCAATGCACATCACCCAGTATTCATTTATTTGCATTCATTGATCTCTCATTTCTTTTGCACTCTCTCATTAAAACTCCATGGTCTTGAAGTTGAGAGCTGCCACATGCTTGCGTCGGTGGTTGGGCTGGATGCTAACACTTAGGATCCCTGTTAGGTAACAGATCTCTGTCTGTGGGCGTCAATGTTTATAAAAGAAAGAAAAGCACATTCTCCTTAAATGGTGCCATTTATTCTGTTTATTTTTAAAAATACTTTTATGTTGTTAAGATCCCAGCCTTTGATTTTTATATCTATAATGAAATTTGAGCAGATTGCATTTCAGTTGACATTAACAGAAACATGCCTTTTCTTTTCTTTGAAATGATGAAAATCTTGTTCTCTCTTACAAAACTCACAGCTACATTTGTTCACTCCTCCAAAAATAACAGTGGGGCATTGGAAGACAGGTGTGGTCTCTGGCCTCATAAAGCTTACAGTTGAGTCGTCTATCCAAAATACTACCTCGGTATTTGCTCTTATTTTAAACAGTTACTGTCCTGCGCATCAATAGAGCAGAAGAGAAAAAAGATGGAAATCAGCCCTCAAGAGTTACTTTCAGCATTTATTAAATATTTTAGACAAAAATCGCCATCCCATGTTCCCCTGCCTCAGGACCTTTGCACTCGCTAGTTCATCTGCCTGGATTGCTCTATCCTGGGATTCCTTGCTGCTGCTCCTCAGCCTCTTCAAGGCTTTAATCAGATGTGACCCTCTCAAGCCCCCTTATTTAAAACCAAGTCTCCACCCTCACCCCTGGATGCTCTGTTCCCCCTCTTATTTAACTTATCTCTGTTGAGCATTTATCTCTGTTGATCTTATTTACAATGTCTCCCTCATCTAGAATGTGAGCTCCAGGAAGAGGAGATCTTTGTGACTGTTGTCTGTGGCTCTATCCCCTCCATCTAAACAGTTCTCAGAGAATGTTTGTGGAATGAATGAATGAACCCCTCGGAGCCTTGGTTTCTCACCTGAAGCCTGCGGGCAGGTAGGAGACTAGCTATGATATAAGTGAGAGGAGAGAGCAGAGTCCCAGATGCCCAGTTCCATGCCATCCCTGCCAGCCCTGTGGGCGTGGTCAGGCTGCTTCAGCAAGACAATGCTCAGCTGATGTCTGTTTTGCTTTATGCAGATGTTTTCTGGCTTACATGACTCTTGGCTTAATACATTAGGCCCATAATACAATTTGGAAGGAACAAAGAACAGTTTTAAGACTGTAGATTCAATGCCATAAGCATCCCTTTGAAGAGGTTTTTGTTTTTGCTTTTCCCTTTTAACACTGTAAAACAGAATGTATTGCTTTGTTACCAAAACCATACAATTCTCTGGTAGTAAGTAAATATATATATATATATATATATATATATATATTTTAATATGGCTAACCAAAACAGGGGGAAAAGAAGAATACTGATCTGTAATTCCATCATATTGAACTAACCATTGCTAACATTTGTGTATGTGTAGATAGATGGATAGATGGATATAGATATAGATTAGACAGATATCTATATACATATATGTATATACAGAGACCCAGTGCATGGGTGGGGGCCCTCAGCCCAGCCTGCACCCTCTCCAATCTGGGACCCTTCTGGGGGACGTCTGACTGCCGGTTCAAGCCCAATCCCGCAGGCGGTGACCAAAACGAAGACAAAGGCACTGGAAACGGTGAGGTTGAGATCACGGGGCTCCTTTTCAAGAGAGAACCGCTGGGGATGAGAGGATACCAGGTCTCCGGTTCAGTGCCGGGTTGGAGGCTGACACCATTAGCCGGGGCAGAGAAGAAGCGCGCGTGGCTGGGGAGGCACTGCGTTTACTTTGGGACGTGCGGTGTTTGCAGTGCTCGTGGAACATTCAGGTGGAAATGTCAAGCAAGCAGTTAGAAATGTGGATCTGGGAATTAGGAGAGATTTGGACATAAAGGAGACAGATGGTAATTGAAGCTGTCGGAATCAATAGGGGTGGGCAGAATAAGCTGTGGGAATAAATAGGGTCTCCGGGAAGGAGGCAGACATTTAGCGACTTAGTAGCGATTGTTCAAAGAGCTGGCCACGACTGGCGCCCCATCTCAGAAAAGCTCCCGTCCTCCCAGGCGCAGCCAAAGCAGGGCTGGTGTGGCCACTGGGCAACGGGTTGTCCTGGGGAATCTTCAGGCTTCCACAGAGAGAGGCTCTGGCTACTGTGTCAGTGACACAGAGACTCGGAGCGCAGCCGTTAGGACTGGAGGCTTTGGGCCAAGAATTTGGGACCCAGTCCCAGCTGTATCATGTAAGAACTGTGTGTCCTTGGGCAACAGAATCCTCACCTGTACAATGGGAATGACAGTCTTACCCACCGCACAGTGGTCACATGAGGATCCACTGAGGAAGTCACGTGAAGGGTTGAGCTCTGTTTCCAGTATCTAGTAACTGTTCAATGGAGGTAGTCATGATTATTATAATGACAGAGCGTCTGGGTGGAAGCCAGCTGGACTGGCAAGGAGTGGGTGCCTATGGACTAGAGCAGAGGGGAACATAGGCCCGGGTCAAGCCAGGAGGGAGCAGGAGGCACAGAGGTGAGGGCTGAGGCCTGACCCCATTGGGGGGACAGGATCTAAGGCCCTGGATTCCCTCACAAAAAAACTGGCAATTGAGTTCAAGGCCCCTCCACTATGAAAAGGACTCTGGGGAGGAGCGGGAGGGAATACGGAAACTCTGTTTGTTGTTGTTGTTTTAAATAAGATTAAAAGGAGCCTCCAAGGACATATTTGTGGGTTGTATAACTCGCGAAGGAAAAAACACACTCATCTTGATCAACATTCTGTCTGTCAGTGAGGCCGAGCCGAGAAGGTCAGGACCAAATGTTAAGTTGTAACATTTGACTTCCTGTTCCTTGTGGCAGAAACATTCAAGGATGTTAATAGGCTTAGCTCTGGTCTGCAGAGCCACGCCGGTTTCAGGAACAAAGGGGCCGCCTCCTGAGAACAAGGCGGGGGGTCACGGAGCACGAGGTGGGCTTGTCCAAGCTTTGCTGAGGGAAGGTGACCACAAAGACCCGCTGGGCTGGCATGGAATCAACAGCAGAGCCTTCCCAGGAGCCCGCGGCCAGTCGGCCAGTCGGCCGGTCGCATTGCCTTGCTCCCTGACATGTGAATTTGCTTTTGGAACAATAGCAGTGGCGTAATTGGAATCTATCTTGGGCGGTTTTTCCTCGGATGATTTAGAATTAGCTCAATTTATTTTCAAAGCGTATAACCCAATGACAGCATAAAGGCGATGTCTTGAATTGTTTTCCCATCCTCGGGTAGAGTAGGTGGATGTCATTTGCTGATTCATTACTCTCTCAGCGGGCTCCGGGGTTTCGAAAGCTACCTGGAATTATTGCCTGCGATAGAACTCCAAACCCAAGTAAGCTTTGCATAAAAATGCGTTTGACTTAAGGGAACGCGTAGAGTACCGATTATAAGTAACCCCGATGGCGCTTTGATTAGGGGGTTCACTTCCGAATGGAAGTGAGTTCTACGTAATGGTGGACGAATCAGGCTCCCTGCAGTCACTTAGACTGCGCTTTCTGAAGTGGAGGAGGAAATACTGATTAAGCTCCTGGAATTAATGCACAGGACCAACGGGCAAAGGTCACAAAGCTGAAATTGCTCTAAGTGATGGGCATTTAGAACCTAATTTTAGAAACAGCCTCCAACCCTTGGTGAGCTCATGTGCTTTTGTCATTTGGAGTCAGTAATTGAATTTTCTGGCCGTTTTGATCAGTATATAACTTTGTGGAGCCGATTACACAGCAGAACACAATTTTAAGTCTGACAAAAGCATTACTTTCTCCTGGGTGACTAGGAAACGTGCGGAGAGCACCGCCCTCCTAACGGCACTTGGTTTGAGGGAGAGAAAAGGGAGGAAAAAAAACATACCTTGCTCTTTCTTGTAACTTAGTAAGATTCATTTAGATTCTATGCAGATCATTTAATAACAGATTTTGTAAAACCTTAACATAAGGAGCCCCCATAAAACGTATTATCTTTTATTGCCCATCCAGAGAATGACATTTTAGATGGTAATAAATCGAAACCCAAGGAAAGCTATTTGCTTTTGGAGAGGGCTTGGTGAGCCGCAGGAGCGCGTTTCCCGATTTCATCCTGCGGCAAATGTGGGTCACCTGAGACTGCCTCCAGCTGGGTTGACTGAGGCACCTCTGAATACCATCCCCCTGTCCCCTCTTTGTGTGTTTGGAAAGGTCATTCCCATTCACACCTCACCACTGAGCTTTGGTTGTCCCACTTGTATTGTCTCCCCTTCCATCTTCTACACCTCAAGGTGTGTGAGGAGCCAAGGGCTGAGCTGGGGTTGGGAGCAGCCATGGGCATCGGCCATGAGGTGGAGGAGAACCCAGCCCTCCCGCATCAGCCAGTGCAAAGACTTGCTTGCCATGGACTCCTCTCCAAGGGACTTTGCCTGCTCCTTTCTGGAAACAGAGCCTTGTCACCCTACCCTACTCTGCAAAACCCAGCCTTCTAGAGAGAGACGTGGCCTGCCCAGCCTTGCCCAGGCCCTGCCTTTGGATCAGTACCCTCTGCAACCCAGAATAGCAGCCCAGAATAGCTTCCTATCTTCTTCCATAGACATTCACTTCCGCTCCATGACCCCGCATCTAATTCTGTAGTAGGACACACTCTTCGGCAGGAATGTGTCCTTAATCCTCCCTCCCCAGTGCCTAGGTGGGGCAGTCTCTCCTTTGTGGTACCGCAATGCTCTGTTCTCATTCCTACCCCATTCTCCTGAAACTGTCCTGGTCCCTCCCACTAGATTCCGCTCTCTACTTGTCACCACTACAAGGCCTGACACGTGGTGAGTGCTCAGTTACTGTTTGGTAAATTACGTAACCTCCATGTAGCCTTCTTGAGACCCCACATTCTGACTCCCTTCACCTGGTCCTTCACTGGTAATGTTTTGATAACGGTGACATCTCATCAGACCTTACACACTTGTGTTTTGTTCATTTATCTGGAATATAAATGCACCAAAAGCAGGGTCTGTCATTTATCCCCTCCTAGCAGAGCTACTTGAACCTAGAAGGTACTACATAAATGTTTCAGTGGAATCAAACCGAATGGCAAATATTTGCCACCTTGGGTCTGAAGGGGGTGATTTTTCCAGGTACGCCATTAGCAGTTCACCTGCTGTAACTCATCAGTAATGTTGGAAAACGTACGCCTCTCCTGGAAATGTTTTATTTGATTTTGGAATCACTGAGGTTATTCTAACTGTGTAAGTCAAGAATCGGTGTTTATTTCCCCTGTTGCTTGCCCACCCTCCTGGCTTTGTCAGCAGCCAGTAAATCTGGAGGAATGAGCTCTGCAGCCTTCTCCTTACCCACCGGATGCCAGCAGGGGAGTGAAAAAGCAGCAGGTGACAGCCAGCAACAGGAATATTCACATTAGCACCGAGGAGCAAGGTGTAAGGAGGCCCAAAGACAATCACAAGTCAAACCCGCTTGCCATGGGCACTGGGAATAAGGCACATTTGTGAGGGAATGTATGCAGCCCCTGCTGGATTTATGAACTACCTATCCCCAGTGTTATGTGGCCAGCGGAGATAAATCAAACTCCAGACAGACAACAACTCGTTCTGCTTCAAATAATGTTTTCACCAATCTGTTTGCGATATTTATAGGCCAGGTGTCAGGTGCGGCTAACCTGGAGAAGAATGTGGTCCCTGTTCTGGAGTCTTGCTTTGCCCAGCCTCTCTGGACAAAGCTGGATGAGTGAATGAACAGATTACGTTATATCTTCGCTGTAAATCTCATGTAAATATTTCTTACTGACAGTACATCAAATGTTAGACAACAAAGAGATTAGTTGGGGAGAAAAAAAAAAACAGCTTTCCTTGACAACTAAAGCACAATGGGTAAGCTCTTACTGGCTCACAAGAACTGATGTGGATATCTCTTTCCAACTATGCATTCCATGACATCATGTTGGTAGCTTGAAATCAGCCATGGTAGAAATATTTACTAGTAACCCACCAAAATTGACAAACACTACAAAATCAAGAAACACTGCTGTTTAACATTTATGATCACATTGCTCTGTGTAATCTATCCTATATAATAAAGAGATAATATGCAAATTGACCCTCGTGCCCTCACATCACAAGATGGCCACCCCATGTCATCACAAGATGGCTGCCACAAGATGGCTGCCCCACATCATCACAAGATGACCATCTCCTTGTCATCACAAGATGGTCACCCCCTGTTGTCACAAGGTAGCTGCCCCCACACTGTCACAAGATGGCTGTCAGGGTAGGGTAGTTGGGGGTGACCAGGCCTGCAGGGGAGAGCAGTTGGGGTGATCAGGCTGGCAGGGGAGCAGTTTGGTATCAATCATGCCAGCAGGGGAGTGGTTAGGTGTCAATCAGGCCAGCAGGGGACAGTTAGGGAGCTATCAGGCTGGCAGGCAGAGTGGTTAGAGGCAATCAGGCAGCCAGCCAGCCAGGCAAGTGGTTAGGAGCCAGCAGTCCCAGATTGTGAGAGGGATATCCGAATGCCACAGGGATTGGACCTAAACCAGCAATTGGACATCCCCCAAAGAGTCCCAGATTATAGAGGGTGCAAACTGGGCTGAGGGACACCCCCTCCAGTGCACAAATTTCATGCACCGGGTCTCTATTTATTCTATAAAAACATATCTATGATTAACTAATTATTACATAACTACAATGTGCCAGGCACTAAATTAATAGTTAGGAGATAAATCTCTATACAAGACAAGTCCCTGATCTTGGGAGCTCAAATGGTCAGAGTCAAGATAGCCAATAAATAAGTAACCAATAAACAATATTACAGACTGATAAGTGCTGGGGGAGGGGGTGTGTTAATTATCTATTGCTGCCTAATAAATTACCCCAGAACTAATGACTTAAGACAATTGATATTTATTATCTCACAGTTTCTGTTTTCTGGAGTCTGGGCATAGCTTGGTTATGTCCTCTGCTTCATGGACTTTCACAACGCTGCAACCCATGTGTTTGTTCACAATCTCCAGTCTCAGCAGAGGTTAGACTGGCCACGGACCACTTCCAGCCTCATTCAGTGGTTGTTGACAGCATTCAGTTCCTTCTGACTGTTCCTAGGGGCCACCCTTAGCTTGCCCCATCTTTAGAAGACTTTCCAAATTTCTACTACATAATAACAGCAGCCACGTGAGGGGCATTGGAATAAGCCAGGCTTTATGCTTAGCACTATGTTACTTCTTTTCATTCTCACTTATCCTGAAAGTAGTAGTATTCTCCCCATTTTACAGGTAAGGAAACTGAGGCTATGAGAACTTAATAACTTGACCAGGATTGCTTAGCTCCCAAGTGGCGGGGCCAGTATAGTAGTAATTGATCTCATTTCAAGTGTTCCCTCCTAAGTGTCAACCACCTCTTCTGCAATAAGGCCTCTGCCTTTGTGGTGCTTAGTGCAATAAAGAATGAACAGCAGCAAATGGGCAGGAATCACCTGGAGGAAGAAGTAGAGGCAGAAAGGTCAAGAAGAAAAAAAGCTGGGGGAGAGTAGAAAGAAATTCAGTCTGGACAGAGTGCAAAGAGACATGTGGAGCATGGCTTAAGGTGACACTAGAAAAGGATGGGGGACTGCATGGGTTAATGGCGAAACCTTTTCCATATCACATTTATTCGTTGATTTCCCCCCACAGCTACCATTATGCTTGTTATTAGTAATAAATGTTCCGTTAAATGCATACTTGTATGGAAGTTGCTGTCGCTGTGTAAAACATCAAGGGTCCAGTGATTGATTATGTGCCATATTTAATGACATGGCGTGGTTTTCTTTTTTTTTCAAGATGAAATGTTTGGTTTTCAAATCAATGTGTTCAGTGAACCTGACATGTGTCTGTGGAGATAGACCCGAGACTCCTTCCTGCAGACACACCATCTTCCTTTTGTTTCTGGGAGAGATATTAACCGGGAGCTCGCAGACACCCAGGAGCAGATAGCAAATGCGGTAGAAACGCATGACTGCCGAATCCAGACCAGGAGAGCAGCTCGGCTCTCTTAGCTGTGTCTTACAGATCAGATAGCTTAAATGAAATCAGAGCAGCCGATTTAATTCTCCCAGTTTTGACACAGTGCGTTTCTTGGTCAAAATAAAATCCCGTCTCCTTGAGCGAGAGCTCCCCGATGTATAAGCCGTTCCCTGAGAATAGATGACTCCGGTTCAGAAATGCCACTGATACGCTCAGACCTTTGAGATATAATTTAGTTCAGGGAAACAGTAATATATCATCATTATCAACAATGAAAGTAAATTGCCCACCTTCCGTGTTACATACTGGCTAGGTACGGGGGTCAAAGGCATTGAACCTGCCCTTGAAAACTTTGTCATTTACTTAAGAAGATAGTAAATGGGCATTCAAAATACTAAAACCAAACAGGAAATATGGCCTTTATTTTTGGGAAGCGCTAAGCTCTGAGCTGGCTTCCTTCAACCTAAGGAACAGCTTTCTTGTTCATGTCACAGTCTAAAGCAGGTCAGGGAGGGGGCTCTGCTCCGTATAGTTACTTGGAGATGCAGGGCTCTCCCTTCCTGGGAGAGGGAAAACACAGAGGATTTTGTGGGCGGTTTAGGAGCCACGCCAGCACATCACTTCTGCCATATTCCACTGTCCAAAACAGGTCACACGGGTACATGTTATAGTCTAGCTTTCTGCCTTTGAGTCAAAGGAAGTAGGATTTGGTGAATAAGCAACATTTGGCTTCACCACAGGTTTCTTTGATGTCAAACAACTGAGACTGAGTCTGGCTGGTTTCGGCGCCAGAAAGAATCTCCGGAACAAACGCCGGAGTCTGTTGCAGAATCAGGTACAGATTGGAGTCAGCAGCGGGCACAGCCCAGCTTTCAGCGGCAGAGCCTGCATCTTTGTGGGTAGAGCAGCACCTTCCGTCTAACTCAGGCTGAGCGGCTTTTTCTATTGGAGGCGATCACACGTCTCCCAGCTGAGCCTCAAACCAACTGAGAGAAATAAATGCACGGATCTGGTGAGATTCTTGCCATGGAGAAGGCAGCTCGGCCTTGAGAGGGTAACGGGGCTTCCAGGCCCCTGTTCAGTCCACTCACCAAGTGACAGAACCGTTGGACAGCTGGAGGTCTCACCCCCCAGAGGCGTGCCTTCTGCACACGCAGAGCGGAGCTCACAGTGGTAGGCTTACTCCAAAACATTCAAGAAGGCAAAAATCCCCCCATGGGGCCCAGGAGCAGTGTGGGGAGAGGAAAGAAGTTCCGCCTTACATTCTGTCTGTGATGCCTGGTTCCACATTGCATATTCCCAGAAACCAGCTGTCCCGGGGGGGGGGGGGTGTTAGGGGGGGGGGGGGGGTTGGGGAGCTACCTGTGAGTCAGTCAGTGAGTGCAAGAAAGACAAGCCTGACCCCTGGCCCCCAGGGCCTACTTCCCCGCATCAATGGTCCCTCCCAGAGAATGGGGCCGCTGCAGGCTGCCTAGTGTTTTCAGTGGAGCAGCGAAGGCAATGTGACTGCTGAGGTACAGCAGTGAATATGTATGTACAGTTCAAGTAAGACTGACTACAAGAGCAAGGGAACGGGAAAGATTTCCTGGAAAAGGCTCTGCTGGCGTGGGAAGCAGGTCACTGTGGGTGGAAGGCACTTCAGTTGTACGAGAGCATTTTCTCCAGGTCTTTACATCTCAAAGGTGGTTGCTTTCATTATTGATTGTTTGGTTTTCGTTATTGCTGTCATTATGAAAGCAATAATGTTTATTACAGATAAAACGCACAAAATGCTGATAGGCCAATGGACTTGTGTATCTTTTAAAACTGAAAACTTGTAAACAACCCCAATGGCCATCTAATAAGGAATGACTGAATAAATTAGAATGCAACCCAAAGCGGGCCGTTAAGCAGCTGTTAAAATGAAGAGACAGATCTATAAGCACCGAGATGAAAATGAGATGCTAAGACAAATTGTACAGCGGTGTAAAAGCTATCATTTGTTTGATATGAGTGCATAGAAAGTGTGTGCGTGTGCGTGCGTGCGTGCGTGTGTGTGTGTGTGTGTGTGTGTGATGTGCAGGAGAAAGGAGGGAGACAACAAACTACAATAACACTATTGACCTCTTGGAAATGGGGTTGGAGAAGGGTGAAGGAGAATCTCCCTGTCCACTTTAGAAATGACTGCATCGTTTCTATTTTTCTCACAATAATTGGGTGTATTTTCAATAGTTAAAAACATGTTAATGGTAGCCTCAAGTTTGCCAGAAAATTGAGCCTTTGGAACATCTCACTGAAAACCTTGCAATTTATCTACTAATACTCTAATTGATTTTCTGCCGGGTTAATCGATATATTTCCCATTGCAGTCATAAAGTTTTATTTACTTCAGGAGATGGGAATTGGCTGGTTCATTTTTTTTAATTATTTATAAAATTTGTTAAACTATCAGAGAGGTAAGCCAATGTGTCTTTCTTTCCTTTGTGCTGTCACAAACAAGCATCCAGTCAGCTTAGTGGTGAATCTATTTTCCCTCAGATACATGTAAATATCCTGTCCTCAACCCTGAACTTCCTGAAGAAAGGAACCCTGATCTCCCATCCTTATGTCCCCAACGCCCAGAACAATATTTTGAGTAGATATTCAGTAACTTCTAATTAAATGGGTGCATAAATTAATGAAAAATATACTAACATTCTCAGATCAAGAATATGTTTCTGCGGAGGGAGAAATGTTTTTTAAAATGTACTCATGAAATTATTGGAATGCGGTTGTGAGGAGCCTATTGTGACATTGCAGCATGAAATGATAGCTCTTACACTTTCTGCAGAAAATTGATCATAACGTTAGTTGCATTAGTCAGGATTCCCTTGTTGCTACTCACAGAATATCTTATTTAAATGTCTTAAGGAAAGGAGAACTTCATTGGCTCACAGAACTCACAAAATCCGAGGGATAAATTCTGGCTTCAAATTGGCTAAGAAAAAGCTCAAATGAAGTTTTTAAAAAACCTTCATTTCTACCTCTCAGCTCTGTGTTATCTTCTCTCTCAGGCTGACTTTCTCTTTGTGGTTGCAAATGGCCACTACCAGCTCCAGATGTATGCCCTACCACCTTCAAGCCCAACAAAAAGAGGACATCTTTACCTGAAAGTTGTATGAGAAATGTGTTCTGGAATTGAGTTTCAACCCCAGGTGGCCTCACCTAGGTTACTCTCTTGTCACATGGACATGGGAATGGGAGGCCCTGATTGTCCTGGCCTGAGTCACATGACCATCCCTATTTCAGGAATAGTGTCAAACCTAACTTAACTCTACCTGGAGGAAGGTCTGGTGCCCCCAAAAGAATTATAGCATAGATACCAGAGGAGAGGGAAGGGATGGATACTGGGAAGGCATCACAGCACATCTCCCCTTGTGCCTGAAGCAGCCCTGTAGTGCATGTCCATAGCAACCTGTGCTGCAAATTGGAGAAGAGTGATTGCTGCGAGGAATGGGCATCCTTGTGAGATAGCTATCATAGAATCACACTCATCCCCCACTTTGCTTCAAGGTTGGGCATTCTTTTGGGACAAGCCATGCCTGAGATAAATTAAACATGCTAGCAGAACTGCTATGAAAATTGGTAAGATCTTTTTGGAAAGCAATATTGAAATATGAATAAAGAGCTTTAAAATATTCATATTCTTTGATCAAGTAATTTCATGTCTTGGAATCTGTCATTCAAAACAAAAAGTCACAATATATTGAACACTTCCTGAATGAAGATGATCATTGTAGTGTTATTTAGATTGTCTAGAAGCTGTGGCACATTTATGCAATGGAATGCTACACAGCTAGGGGTGTGGGGAGAAGTGGATAAAAGAAGGTGAAAATATTAGCTAAAGAACATACACTAAGTGGCCAGATTATTATGATCTCTGAACATATAATAATCTGGTTACTTGGTGTATATCTTATATAATAAGAGGCTAATATGCAAATTGTCCCCTCGACCAGGAGTTCGACCAGCAGTCAGGCCAGCCAACTGACTATGTCCCCTCCCCCTGGCCAGACTGGCCGAACTCCACCCCTGCATAAATTCATGCACCGGGCCTCATACACACACACACACACACACACACACACAGAGAGAGAGAGAGAGAGAGAGAGAGAGAGAGAGAGAGAGAGAGAGAGAGAGGCCAGATTATTATGCGTTCAGAGATCATAATCATCTGGCCACTCTGTATATACACAGCCCATGGACACAGACAAGTATGGGGAAAGCCAGAAAAGGGGGTGGGGGGACGCTGCTGTGGCCGGGTGGAAGTGGGCAAAGGGGAGTAAAATGGAGGGTCATCTGTAATAGTGGCAACAATAAATATAAAAAAATTTAAACTACAAATAACTTCTAAGTCCTAATAACAGAAGATTAAGTTCATTATAAATTAGCATATTATATTTTATGCAACCCTTAAAGTAATGTCAAGAAATTATATTGATAAATGATATTACATGGAGAAAATGACATTAAGTTTATTATAATCTCTTGAATATCAGGAAAAAAACTACATAATTTCTTAT